>PVJH01002604.1:20842-163910 GCA_004026705.1 Nesogale talazaci | reverse complement strand
GAGTCTTCTTGCAGCCACTTGGTTTTCTCTCTTACGATTCCAGATTTGTTGGCATAGAAACAGCATCTTTCCTGTAAAGCCAAACAAATACCTCCCTGGTCTGCAGCAAGTAAGTCTAAACCTCTTCTATTTTGTAGTACTACTTCTGCTAAAGAATCTACCTGTTCTTGCAAATCTTGTGTAGTGCCTGATGAGGCCTCGCAGGGCTTTCTTAAAGGAATGTAGAGGTTGCTGACCACGAGGTCAGTCATTCGAACCCCGCAGCTGCTCTGCGGGGAAAGATGTCACTTTTGGCTCTGGAAAGATTGACAGCCTGGGAAAGCGATTCTCCTTGGCCCTAGTCGCCCGCTCTGGCATGGAATGAACTCGATGGCTGTGTTTTGTTAGCATTTTTTAAAATCATTTTATTGGGGGCTCGCACAACTCCCATAATCCATCCGTCCACCCACTGCGTCAAGCACACTTGTACATTTGTTGCCATCATCATTCTCAAAACATTTGCTTTCTACTTGAGCCCTGGGTATCAGCTCCTCAAGCTTTTTCTTTTCTTTTTTTGTTTGCGCTTTTATCAGGGCTTTTCAGCCAGTAGACTAGAACGTCTTAATGGTTGGTGAAATCAACTTGGTGGATTGTGATAATAAGTAAATATGTTCATTAAATAAAATTCCACCGAAAATTCACAACTCAATACCCACATGCTGTGTGAAACTCTTCAAGTCTATAAAAAAAGGTGTACATCGTGGAATGACATTTTCTAACAAATGTATTTTTATAGGTCATGGCCCCCAAAAATGTTTTTTAATTTACTGATAGTAATTCTCTATCACATGCATGGACCGTCTCCATCCCTGCCCCACCTACCCTTAAAAACCTGGAATGATGAGAAAATAGCTCCCTGGCACGGCATTTTCCTGGCATTTGTGTCAAAACTGCAAACTGATCACATACATCTAAATCCCTTCCACATGCCTGGAAATGATAGGAGCAAATATTTGTAAATGACTTATGTCTCACACCACCAGCAAGCAAATCCCTGCGAGCCAGACATTTTAAGGAATTCTCGACTAAGCCCCGCACCGCGTGCCCCACTGGGGATGGGAGCCAGAACAAATGGGAAGGCAAGGATCTCAGAATTTCCAGAAAATTCCTGTTCCTTTGCAGACCCTGAGTAGAGTGAGTGCGCTTTCCCTCCCATGTAGCCGTGCTACCCCATGGCCTGGTGGAGAACAGCAGAAGCGTCAGATTTACTCCCTGTCTGAAACTTCCCCCAGAAAGCCAGCCATCCCCACAAAAGACAGGCAGTCTCCTGCCCATAATCCTGTCAGAACCAACAACCACAAGCTGAGGAGCTGTTGTTGCTGCTGCCGCGGTTGTTAGGTGCCCTGGAGTCCTCGCTGAATCAGAGCACCTGTCTGGAACAACACATGGAAACATTGCCCGCTCCTGTGTCATTCTCGGCATTGTTAGGTTCAAGCTCATTTTTGCAGCCGCGATGTTAATGCAGCTTGTCAAGGCCTTTCTCTTTTCCCGGCCCCTCGATTTGAGCGAGCCTGGTGTCTCTCTCCAGGGATTGGTTTCTCCATGGAAACCAGTAAGCCCAAAGTACTTTGGACACGTTATCAGATGAGCAGGGCTCCTCAAGTGTAAACCATGAATACGCAAACGAAATTCAAAAAAAATAACCAGCCCTGAAAATACACGCGCACACGCACACTCCCCTCCAAAAATATTCATGTTACAGAAAATATATGTCAAAGGGCTGGCTCTTTTTTTTTTGCATTTTGTTGTTGTTTTTGGCGGCTTCAATACATTATTTTGCATGGTGTGGTGGTGTCTATTTGGTTATTGGGAGGACTGTTTGTTGGTGGTTGCCATTTTGTTGTTGTGTTTGCTCTATCCCCTCCACATTAACGGATCTGAAAGCTCTCAAGGTTGAGGAAATAGGAGACAGCTTTAAAACAAAAACGCATAATGACAAACTGAGTGGGGCATATGAGCTCTTTCCGCCTCGTTGGATTCAAAATGAACACCCACAGAAAGATAATGTCCATAGAAACGCCTCGTTGCTTTGTCCCTATTCTACCCAGTGGAGCCCCAACGGACCTTTCCAACTATCCATCTCCACCTTCGAGAGCTCGTGCTTTCTTTTGCCCCATTCAACAGGGCAACTGGACTATAAAGAATACACAGACCGTCCACGACAAGAAAGAAAGCAGCAAAAATAAAAAAAGAAGGAAGGAAGGAAGGAAGGAGCAACATTAAGGGAGCTAAACCAAATCCACTGCCCCTAAAACACGGTTGACTCAGGGCCCAGAGAAGAAGCGCCCCAGGGCCTTCTCAGGGCTGGCACTGTTGACAGGCGGCAGGCCTCCTCTTTCGCTCACGCCACAGCTGGCCTTTTCCATTAACAACTCGGGGCGGAGCCCATGACACTAGCAGAGATCTTTTTGAGGAGGACTCGAAGGTCCTAACAAAGATCAAGGCGTCTGACGAGGCAGAGGCCAAGATGGGAGGCACCAAGTTCAAAGGGATGGCCATCCAGGTGCAGGGCTGGGCCCAGGTGCACAAGATAAATGGAAGAGATGAAAAAAGGAGGAGAGAGAGAGAGAGAGAGAGAAAGGACCACAGTCCAAGTTCTCTAGCTTCCCTGGGGCTTTGATGATAAAGTCAAGGCCCAATGCAGGGTGGTCGCCTGACTGAGTGTCTCTGTGTGCAGGGGAGGGTGTGCATCATCGGTTTTCAGGGCTGACCATTCACAAGCAGTTCTGTCTCCTCAAACACCTCTGCGCGGGTCCAGCTCACCACCCTTTCAGCTCACCGCTCAGCCCTTAGCTGTTTACACGACCCAGGGGCCTTCTTTACCTCTCCAATCACCCATAGAGAAGAGAAGCTCATGCCCCGCAGAGTGGCTTTTGGCTGTCCCATCCAAAGGCGAAGGTTAGAGGACCTCTACCCTACATTTGGGGAAGCTAGGAGACACATTCGGGCTTTCCAGTAAGAACTTTCCCACTGGACCGCCAGAACCACAAGGTTAAAGAGGAGTTGCTTGGCCCCTCCCCGTGATAGATCTTTGATGAACTCCAGATGGCTCAAGAAAGGCTCATTGTCAACAAAGGTACAGATGCACTGGACACAATGGGTGGATGGATGGATTATGATAAGAGTTGGATGAGCCCCAATAAAATTATATTTTTATAACAAGACTGGATCATTTTATTTATTCATCTTTTTCCACATCACTGCCCTGGTCAGAGTAGGAAGCCCAGCCTTGCTCCTGAAGAACTGCTGCTGGATTTGAACCGTCAACCCTGTGGGCCACAGTCTTGCACACAACCACTGCGCCACCCGGGCTCAGCTAAAATGGTATTTTTTATTTCTCTCTCTTTTTTTTTGTAGGCATCACTGCCCTCAGGTGGTGGGAGTAGGAGGCCCAGCCTTTGCTCCTGGGAGCTGGAATTGAACCTCCAACCCAGTGGGCCGCAGTCCCGCGCACAACCACTACGCCACCGGGGCTCAGCCCTAAAATGATATTTTTTAAAAGACCATTGTGCAGGCGAGGGTTTGGGGTGGCTACGGTGAGGAGAAGGTGCTATTAGAACTGCCTATGCTGGAGAAACAATATATCTGGGGCATTGTGCAAATCGATCATTGCCGTGATGGTGTGATGTTGGGACTCAGAGACCATTGTAGATAGACCTTCCACACGAGCCCCTTTTCTTAAGAAACCAATGCTATTCCTACATGGGGACAAGGGAGCCTGTGACTGGCATGACTGCATGTCACCAGAGCCCCCAAGACATCAGACTTCGCCACTTTTGCAAGGTTTGTGATAAAACAGGCTTTGAACTCACCAGTCTGGAATTCTTCTGCTGGAAACCAATTACATCACCAAGAAGCACTTCTGAAGGTACCAAAGCAAAGGACTTTTCACCTGCTATTACAGAATTTTTTTAAGACCCTAGAAGCCTAAGAAGAAAACATCAATGAAGTGGCTTCCATGTTAAAGTGTTCATGGGCCCAAACTCACCACCTTCGAGTTCATTTAGACTCATCACAGTAGAACTGCCACGTGGGTTGGTTTTCGATGCTGTAAACCTCGTTTTTCTCCTAAGGAGTGGCTGGTGGTTTCAAACTGCTGACCTCATGGTTAACAGCCCAACAAGTAGCCCACCAAGCCACCAGGGACCCTTCTCAAGGACGCAAGGTCACCGATATTGTGGGGACTAGGGATTGTTTGTCTGAGGGTTGACTCAGGGCCAGCGGCAATGGCAAGGACAGCCCATTGCTGCGATGCTTAGATTGAATTGCTTGGCATGTGTTAGTGAGACGGGGAAAGGGCGGTTGTTTGTTCCCTGAGAAAACAATTGCAGCAGGTGTCTGCTGGGGATGAAGGCAGCAAGGCTAGAAGGTGCCCAAGAACCAAGTTCTCAACTTCTGCTGCACTATGCGTCATCAGAGAAGTTTTGTAAAGCATACCCAGGCCCTTCCTCAGAGGTCCATGGGCAATTGGCCAGGGTCCCAAGCAGAGAAACTTCGGAAACACTCCCCGATGGTCGCAGTGTCCACTACATTGAGAGCCACTGCTTTCGATGAAGGGCTTGTTAAACTAGGAGACTGACCATCAAGGTCTACTCAGTCATCATAAACATCATCACCCTCTTCTGAGTTCTCACTGTCGGTGAAGCTAGTCAGAAGACGAGGCAGAAAAGAGCTGTCATGTCCATTCTTCAAAAGCAAGATGAAAATCATAAAGCTCAGCCTGAAGGCTCCCGGGTAGATCTAAAGGGGAGTGGGGAGGAATGATTCCGAAGGGGAAGTTGACACCGCCACCAACTCCCCACCCCCACCCCCCTAAATAAGCAAGATTCCACCAGTTGGAATCCGCAGGGTCTGGAATCAGAGTCGCCTCTCTGCCCGAAAAGTACAGTTAGGACACTAAGTTTCACTAGTTTGCTTTCAGTTAACCAGGATGAGTCAGAAGTCAGGAGGGGGGTGGGGAGCTTAAGTCCCTCGTACCCTGGCCCTTTGGAAATCCAGAGCAACGAGAAATGAGAGCAAACTGCTCCTCGCCCCAAACAAGGGAAGGTTCTCTCTGGCGGAGTTTGCTTCCAGTTGTAAAGACATGAGCCCATCCTGCAGCTGCTGCCTGCAGGCATGCGGACAGCTGGGGCTGAGCAGACCCTGCCTTTCACAGGACACAGGACGTGGGACAGACTGTGAGGGTCGGCCGCTGCTTGCCTCTGAAAGTTCAGGCTCAGCTTGGCAGACCATCCAGAACGCTCAGGCCCCAGCAGGAGACTGGAGGTTACACTGGAGGGAGAAAGAGCCTTTGGGTTTCATGGTCAAATGCCAAGGACGCTCTTTGGTGGGGAAAGGGGAAGGGGGACGGACCTAGAAAAATGTCTAGGATGGAAGTTTCACAATCCTTCCTGGCAGGGTTCAGATTCTTCCTGTTTTAGCCCTCGGGTTCTCTTCAGCATGGAGAATGCACAGGGAAGTGTTTGGGGTGGTGGTTGTTTTTTTTTTTTTTTTTTTTTTTTGTGGTGGTTGTTTTTTGAAAACAAGATGCTTAGAGATACAAAGTTGGGAAGAAAGTAAACAGAAGGAGAAAAAGAAGCTCTGTGAACTTGCTCTTCGAAGAGATTGTGGGGGGAGGTTTGCAAAGCTAACAAGTGGGAGCGGATTTTCAGAGACCTATTATAAATGGTGTCAAATGTATGGGGGAGGCCGCAGTGGGGAGAAGGAATGTTTCAGATGTTAAATGAACATTAAAAATGCATTTCCTCTTTGGCCTTTCGCAAGAGAATATGTAAAGTTGTAAATTCCTTGCCATGGATTTTGGCTGCTCATCTCTATTTCTTTGGCTCAATGCCCTGCCATAGATGGATCACACGAAGCTCTGGCTTATATTATGATTATTAAGAGGAGATGCAGCACCATTAAATGGGGAAACGATACTCCTTTTGACAAATGGCGCTGGCAAGACAGCTACAGAAAAAGAAATCAAGTTCCATACCTCACAGTATATGCACAGAAACAAACTCAGAACGGATCCAAGGTCTCCATGTTCAACCCAACACTATGACGTTCATGGAAGAAAACCTAGGGACGGAGCTAAGGGCTGTACTCGATGGCATAGCTAGACTATCAAACATGCCTAACAAGGTACAAACCGCAGAAGCGAAACCAGATGACTGGGCCCTCCAAAGACTTAGCCCAAGAGTAAAAAAATAGAACCGATAGAAAGGGGGAAAGCATTTTGGTAACCAACATATATGGCAAGGGTCTAATCCCTAAAATGTAATCGTGATGGGTGATCAGACAGAATAACACAAGCATAAGTAACAAAATAGATTCAAGGAACTTCACAAAAAAAATAATTTGCTTGCATCAAAAGGCTTTATCAAAAAAAATGAAAGGGTTGTGAAATTGACCATCTAACTACTAAGGATCTAACAACGCCATGCACTAGGCATTGGGTTGTTAACCACAAGGGCAATGGTTCGAACTCACCAGGTGCCCCGCATGAGAAAGATGAAGCGTCGCTCCTGGAAAACTGTACAGCCTCAAAACCCCTCCGTAAGGTTGATATGAGTCAGAATTGACTCCATGACAGTAAACATGCAAAATAAATACAATGCTTTTACAACTTAAGAAAAAAAATCATAGGGCTGAGCCCCGGTGGCGTAGTGGTTGTGCGCAGTGACTGCGGCCCACTGGGATGGAGGTTCAATTCCGGCTCCCAAGAGCAAAGGCTGGGCCTCCTACTCCCAACACCTGAGGGCAGTGATGCCTAAAAAAAAAAAAAATCATACAAAACAGGCCAAGGACTTGACTGGCATCTCACCCAAGAGAACCTTCAAAGATTATGAAAAGATGCTCAAAGTCATTAGTTATTCTGACCACTGTCGATTCGAACTCACGGGGACCTGATAGGACAGAGTCAGACCGCTCCCTAAAATCACCAAGGCTCCCCATCACCCTCTACCGAGGAACAGTTGGTGGATTTGAACTTTTCAGCTAGCAGCCCAACGGGGTGACCCACTATGCTGCCAGCGCTCCTTAGGGAGATGCAAATCAAAACCACAAGAAGATACTATCTCACCCCGGTTCTGTTCGAAGGGTGAGGTGTGCAGAAACAGAAAGCTGCCTCTCAGCAAAATAACTTGGTGGTTCCTCAAAAGGTGACATACAAAACTGTCAATGGTCCTTGGTCATTGTCAATGGTCAATGTCAGTTTCACTCTCAGTCTACCCAAGAAAACCGAACGCAGACACACGCATGCCACTGTGACTTGCATCACTGTTCACCGGTGAAAACACCTGAAATGTCCCAACGCCAGATGAATGGAGTAACGAAAGGTGGCCCATGGCTCTCAGTCATAAAGAAGAACAAAGTCCTGACACATGCCATGGCACAAG
Source organism: Nesogale talazaci (assembly GCA_004026705.1). Classification (NCBI taxonomy): domain Eukaryota; kingdom Metazoa; phylum Chordata; class Mammalia; order Afrosoricida; family Tenrecidae; genus Nesogale; species Nesogale talazaci. The sequence goes on along the minus strand of PVJH01002604.1, from coordinate 156,489 downwards.
GAAGTCAGAAAACATGGTTGCAGTATGAAGTCAGTCTGTCACAAAAGAGACCACATGATCTCCAGTACATGAAACGAGCAAAGGTATTCCAAAATGAAAACCAAACCCACTGTTGTGGCGTCGATTCTGATGCACAGGGTCAACCTGCCCCTGACGGTTTCCAAGACTGGAACTCTTCACTGGAGTGTATATATATATGTGTATATATATATATAAATATAATATATATAATATACTATAATATACTATTATAATATATAATATATATTATATGTTTATATATATATAAAACAAAAAGGATTAGTGGCTACCAGCAGTGGGAACAAAGAGGGAGGTTTTGCTTAGAATGCATTGAGTTTATGTGGTAAAAAAGATTTTGGAAGAAGATAGCAAATTCGAATGGTTGCATGATTTGAAGAATGTAATCAATGTCACTGAAATATACATGCAGAAACTGCTGAATTTGTGTTTGTTTTGTTATGTATGCTTTCATCACAATAACAAAATCATAAAGGGAGAGATGTTTTCACCACAGTAGCAAAATAATAGAGGAGGAGAAAAAAGATAGAAGGGGAGAGGGAGAGAAGAGGTGGAAATTCCCCCAAAGTAGAAAAATTAAGTCACTAGTTTTCATACTTAAAAGAATTAATCCCATGCAAAGTAGGATAAATTAAAAATATATACCGTACATACTTGAGTAAAAGCCAATCCGAATATCAGTCGAGACACCTAATTTTGCCACAGAAACTAAATTAAAAATGTCCTGGAAAACTTGGCTTATTCATGAGTACATACAGCATTTGGATCTATTGTGGGAACTATCAGACCATTTGGGATAAAGAGGAAAGACAGATTGTCTTCAAAAGAAGTTGAAAACTATTGTCAACAGCACTTCTATACGTTATAAGACAACACAGTCATCAGTGATCAACTAAAGACACATCCAGGCATGTTGAGAATGCCACGTCTGTTCCCGGGGCTCTTTTTTTTTTTTTTATTAGGCATCACTGCCCTGGTGGTGGGAGTAGGAGTTCCCGGGGCTCTTTTCAGTAATTTAGATGGTGTGCTCCACCATGTGAGAACATAGCCCTAGAAAGAAAAAAAGACATAATATTAAAGAAACAGCCATGATACTCCAGTAAAAAAATAATCAAGAATTGTTAAAATATCATAGTTGCACGAAAAGATGTGGGGAGAAATCAAGTCAGATTGTAACCGGGTAAGTAGACTTCCAAAGAAAACATTTGTTATGAAAAAAATCTAACTTTGTGAACTAAATTGTGCCTCCCACCAAAAAATAACATGTTAACATCCTAACCCCTGGGCCTGTATATTCTGTTTCTCAAATTTCTCTCGAATCACTATGTTGCTTTCAAAATACATGTGTGTAAGCACTCACAATATGAACGTGGAAATACATCTACCTTTGTGAGGCTCTATAACATGAACTAGAAATTGTGAGAAACTTGGACGCCATTAGAAAGTTATTTAGAGAAAAAAAATTTCAAAGATAGTTATTTAGAAATTTTCTGAACTTAGACATAGAAGCATGAGAAGTATGTGAAGAATGTAAACAACCTTGAGGTTGACTTTGACCCTGCCTGCTGTGATACAAGAAAGCATAACATAGCTAATCTCTTAAAACTATTCTTGAGACATAGGAACATTCTGGCTGAATAGCAGACTTCCAACAACCTCCTTAATCTCTAACCTTGAAGAAGAGATGTGGCATTTGGCTAATCACTAATCCTGCAGAAAAGATATAACACACAGGTCTTTGCCTTTACACTGGCCCTTAACATGGGAGGTCAAGGTGAGGAATGCACATAAAACCCCCGGATCTGTGCTCACCCATTGAGAAAAGGCAGATGGAACATTCTGCTAGCATCTGACACTCCCTGAAGATGAAGACTCCAGATTTCTGTCTGTCTGGGCTGGCGTCAGAGCCTCGCTGCAATGGAGAACTGTCTAAAAAGTTTAAGAGAGAGTCAGTCCTATGCTGCCGTCAGACTTTCACTGATAAACTCTACCGAGAAAGTGATGAAAGAGTAGCTGCTATGCAATGGGCACACAGATAAAACTGTATTCCAACGGAAATGGAATCCATTTCCTTCAAGGATCTGATTTTTTTTTAATGAAGTAAGAAACATAAAGACATGTAAACTAAATTACAAAATGAAAGACCAGAGAATAAGGAATGGGCAAAAGATGAGGCTTTCTATTCCTATAAAGATTTTAAGACTCAGCTGAGTCCTGGTGGCCAAATGGTTGTGTGCGGGATTACGGCCCACAGGGTTGACAGTTCAAATCCAGCAGCAGCTCTTCAGGAGAAAGGCCGAGTTTCCTACTCCCACCAGGGCAGTGATGCCACCAAAAAAGGGGGAAAAAAAGATTTCAAGACTCAAGTCACTGTGAGTGCAAATGGCCTTGCTGGCAATTGGTTTGGTTTTTTTTATTTAGATGAGTCAGAACAGCTTGTTTGTTGTTTGTTTTTTTTTTGAGTGAGAAAATAGAACAATCAAGAAAGAAAGAGAAAACTCAATTAAAAATCAGCCAAGTAAATATTATATCAAATATTAAAACATTAGATTGAAAAAGTTAAGAGTTGTTTCTTCGATAATATCTGAAATGGCTAAACTCCTGAGAGCCTATTTAAAGAAAGAGAGATATACACACACACAAACACACACACAAAACATTCAGGCTGAGAAAGGCGTTATGAGTAAAACCAAACTGTAAAAGAACAGTGTGTGCATCTCTAAGAGCCCTGGGAGCATGGTGGGAGATACATTGGGCTGCTAAGCCCCAAGGTCAGCAGTTCGAACCCACCAGACAATCCATGGGGAAAAGATGAGGCTCTCTGCTCCCATAAGATGGACAGCTTTGGCAAGGCATGGGCGCTGTTCTATCCCGTCTCTAGGGTTGCTTGAGTCCGAGTAACTCAATGGCAGTGAGTTATATGCATCTTTATAAGTTAAAATTCTAATGGGGTAATTCTCAACTTTGGCAGTATGTATAATCACCTGAGGATATCCCATTGGTTAGAGGTGGGACCTGGAATCTTAAAGGCTTCTCCATGGGAGCTCATTGTTCAGTCAATACTGAGGACCATTGAATTCCTAGGCAACTTGGACACTCAAAATACAGTGAGACCTGGTTGTGCGCGGGACTGCGGCCCACTGGGTTGGAAGTTCAAATCCAGCAGTAAGGCTGGGCCTCCTACTCCCACCACCAGAGGGCAGTGATGCCGCCAAAAACAAAAAAAAATTTTTTTAATTAAAAAAAGAATACAGTGAGACCAGCAGCAGCATTACTTGGGAGCTTGTTGGAGACACTGACAGTGAGGCTCCACAACAGATGTAGTGAATCAGAATGCGTTTTTTTTAATAATATGCTCCCAAGGAGATTTGTATCCACATACATTCATGATAAATATTGAACTCGTAAAAATGGATGGCTTTGAGGGATGGGAAATATAAGGAGCTGATACCAAGGGCTTAAGTAGAAGAAGGATGTTTGAGAATGATGACGGCAACAAACGTACAAATGTGCTTTGCATACAATAGATGCATTGATTGTGATGAGTTGTACGAACCCCCAATAAAATGATTTTTACAACATGGATGGTTTCCAAGGGAAATACAGATGTACAAAGATTTCTTTGAGAAGAGAAATTGGTGAATCTTGGGTCCCAGGCCCGATCTAGTGAATCAGTAAGGATCTGAACTGTAGGTCACATCAGAGAAGTAAAGGACCTATTATTTGTAATAGACTTCAGACCCAAATGTGCTTACAACTGAGTTCTACCTACTTTTGGAAAATCAGATCATGTCTAATACTGTGTGGGTCCACCATTACAAGGATAAAGACCAAGACATAGGCAAGTTTCTGCTATCAGGTCACAGAAACTTCTCATCCAGTTTCCCAAACAAAGAGGCAGAGAGCTTGTCTAGCGTCCATGAAGCAAATGTCATCCTTCTTACAAACCACTTCGACAAAGGCGACCTCACCTCAGAGCTGGGGTCACTCCTTCAAGAAAAGGGGAAAGACTGAAGGTCATTCATTGGCTGCCCTACAACATCGTGCTAAGGTCATGCCGAATCAACGGACACTCCTACCAGAGTGGTAAGGGAACCTAAATGCAAAGTCAAGTCAAGATGGGGGCAGGAGAGCATGCTACAGAGAAGGCAATTACATTCCTGTTGGTGAGTAAAAGTGGGGGAGCAACCTCTCATGGTAGAACAAGGCCTAACAATACTTACATAGAACCTAAGGAGAGAGTAAACCCGTACTACGTTCCTAACTCGACACTTTTCACTTAATTTCTATCCAGCCCTTGGTGACCCAGGGTGCTATAAACTACCACGACTTTAGACTCTTGTTATTTCAAGGTGCACAACATCCTTCATAGGCCACACAGGAAGGACTAGATGTGGAAACCTCATTGAATGAATTGGCCTATACCTCAAATGTATCTGTCACCTTCGGTCTTAAGGCTGAAACTCCTAATGTGAGAAGAAATAGATGACTGCCACCCCAAGGTTAGGGAAATGGTAGTCATTGGCCTTTGGTTTGGAATCCCTTGTTTGGAGGGTATCCAATGAAAGATAGCCCAGGACCACCATATATTTACTATGTTAATGCCCTCCTTGCTTTACTCTGACATGTATTAATCTGACAGGCATGGGTTTGCCTTTGTGAATGAATGTTAGTGGAAAATTTGCCCTAACACCAACCCCTACTGTTCATGTAAACAGTGCTCAATCATTTAAGAGTCTAATGCATGCATATTAGCAATCAGTGTGTGGCCTCTACTTGCCTAACTTCCTTTTCTCAACAATGTGTTAAATTCTATGCCATTGGAAAAATTAATGACACTATCAGTGACTTACCTTATGTCCTAGGGGAATGGTTGAGAATGTTCTCTACCGTAAAATGATAAGGAGACCTCTGATGGGAAACAAAATCAAAAGCCAAACTCACCACCCTGGAGTTGATGCCCACTCCGAGTGACCCTTGAGGACAGGAGAGAAGCGTCCCTGGGGGTTTCTTTAAAGGAATGGAAACTCCGTCTCTCTTCCAAGGAACAGCCAATGCTTTCGAACTGGCGACCTTGTGGATCACAACCCAAAGCTTAGCTAGAACGCCACTCGCATCCCATGGCCTAATGAACCAGAAATGTATATGCACCTTAGCTATGTGAGTGGATTGGGAACTTGCCCTCAATTTTAGCCCCCTTCTAAGGACCATTGCTTCTTATGACTTGGCCCTGCTCGACGCTCTCCCTCATTGAGAAATCACTGAAGCTATGTGTGCTATACCAAAGTGTAGTGAAGACAGCAGAGGATGTTCAGCGATCAAAAAGAATAGCACCTAAGAGCTTACAGGCTTGTTTTCAAACAAGCAGCTAACAGAGGCGTCAGTTCAGTCCACATGGAAGAAGCATACCAGTCTGTGTGATCCAAGGATGATAAATAATAAAATCCAAATCTGAAGCAAGGAGGAGTGGTAGCAGAGCTTCAATTGTGAACACCCAATTTGCTGAAGGCTGTGGAGGACAGCAGGAGCCCAAAACCCATTTGCAGGGTCCACATATGGATTAAGTCTCTGGTGACTCCACTCTGCCCAAAGTCAGCCTTGCTATCTGATTGAGAGCATTGTAAACTCATCATTGGAGATGTAATTAAGTTAAAAATGTTATATCTGACCATTTGACCCTTTGATCCACATTTTTGATCCACTTTTTTTTTTAGTTTTTTAGGCATCACTGCCCTCTGGTGGTGGGAGTAGGAGGCCCAGCCTTTGCTTCTGTGAGCTGGAATTGAACCTCCATCCCAGTGGGCCGCAGTCCCGTACATAACCACTACGCCACCGGGGCTCAGCCTTGATCCACTTTTTGTGAGTTAAAAAAAACCAAAAACGTTTGTTTTGTAAAGTCACACGAGATTTATGACATTGGTTTGCTCTAACACTTTGGGTTACTTATTCCAACCCTAACAGGTTTTCTTGTGTATTCAAGTGCATGAGATGCTGGAATTTTATATCAGAAAAAATATTGACACTCAAACATCTGACTCGTAATGAAATGACAAATCCATGAGGATGGAGAGCTTTGTATGTGACATTTTAGATGAGTTTTTGCTACTGCATTCCTTTAAAAACAGTTTTATTTGCACTTATCCACATGTCACACAATTCAATAATCCAATCATATCAAGAAGAGTTGTACAATTGTCATTATATTCAATTCTAGAACATTTTCTTCTTTGGTGTCATTGTGATTAATGTCTATCAATTTGTTTCTCTAGTCTCCCTGGACTAACACAGATTCCCACTGTCCTCCAGAGCCTTTTACCAATTGGGTGGTCACAATGTTCGCTATGATATTTTTTCTTTGCAATGCTGAGATTTTGTTATCGTCATCTCTGGATCACACGAGCTGGTGCGCTTCTTCCATATTGACTTCGTGGACTCCTCACTTAGATGGCTGCTTGTTTGGATACAAGCCTTGATGACCACAGACACTATTCCAATCAAGAGCGGGCACCATCTGCTTTCTTCACCAGACTTTGCACACTTACCTTCATGAAGGTGTGTATTGAGCAGGGTCATGTTATCAGAACTAACTGTTCTTAGATTGGAGTTAGAATTAAGTGGGAGCCCAGAATCCATTTGCTTGTCCATAGGATAAACCCAACCCTGATTTACTTTGGCGCTTTTATTATAGCAAAACCAAAATCCAATAAGACCAACTACCCCAACAACAGCAACAAACCAACCAGCTAACAAACAAATAAACAAAAGGCAGGAAAACAAAAACCTACAGAAACAAAAAAGTAAAATATTATCAATCATCCCCCTGGAGTATAAGATGATTGCACTGATGATAGCATTGTATTAGTCTGGGTTGACTAGAAAAACAAATTCATAAGCACTCATATGTATGTAAGAAAAATCTTTATATAAAACAGTAATTGTACCTTAAGAAAACATCACAGCCCATTCCAGATCAAGTCCATCTGTCCAATATGAGTCCATAAATTCCTCTTTAGACTCACACAGTCATGCAATAAGGCCGAATGCAGGAAGATCACAGGGCAGTGGATGGAAAGTCTTGCGGATCCAGTGACAGTAGAAGCATCTCGGTGTTGGCAGGGGTCGCTATGTGGGCTCGTAGGGCTCTAGTGTAGCTCCATGTGTCTTGTCCGCAGAAATGTCTCACAGGGAGTGAGCCTGTGTCCCACCTCCAGCGAGCTACTTATCTCCTCAGTGCCTCCAAATAAGGTCAACCAGCTGCAACCTGATCGACAGGCTAAACTCCACCAACCCTTTACTCATAAGTCTCAAATTGACAACAGATTATGTAACCACCACACACACCAACAATTTTTCCAGTGATACAGCACTCTGGACACTGTCAGCATGAAGAGTTTACTCAAGTACAGTTCCACCATGAACCACAGCCCAAGAGTTGTTGCCCTGCACAGTTTGATCTTCCAGTAGAGCTCTGTTTACACTGAATGTTGGGATTGGTGCCAGGGGGGAATTTTCTGGATCAATTCTCCCAAGTGCAGATGCCTGCCCAAAAGATCAAAATCTGTCATGTCATATCAATCCAAGGGGGGGATCAAGGTACTAAATATATGGTGATTCTGGGGCTGAGCCCTGGTGGCGTAGTGGTTGTGGGCAGTGATGCCTAAATATATATATTTCCATTGAGTACCCATCAAACCAGGGGTTCTCCCCAAGGTCCAATAATGGCTACTTCCACAGCCTCAGTGACCACTCTCTGCTCTCCCTCTCCCCCACCTGAGTACCCCAGTCCTCTGCCCAAGGGTGCAGGCAGCTTCCAGATATGACTCCATTCATTCGGTCAGGCCCCTCTGTTCAGTCCTTCTGGTGTAGCTCCTGGGGCAGGCCATGCTGCCTGCGAGGACACTGTCCATCGCCTTTTGACCTACTTTAAATTTGTCAGAGTTTTAAAAATTCTTGCCTTTTTTTTTTTTTTTTAGGGCATCACTGCCCTGGTGGTGGGAGTAGGAGGCCCATCCTTTGCCCCGGTGGAGCTGGAATCGAACCTCCATCCCAGTGGGCCGCAGTCCCACGCACAACCACTACGCCACCAGAGCTCAGCTCTTGCCTTCTTTTCAATTGAGATTTTTCTCTGGGTTGTTTATTTTGCTGGGGTTTGGGATGTATGTGTGTGTGTGTGTGTGTGTGTGTGTGTGTGTGTGTGTGTAGGTTGGAGGGAAATGAGCTAATAAGGAATTCAAGAAGGAAGAAAATGTTCTAGAACTAACTGCAGTGATGATTATACAACTCTTTTTAATCTGACTGAACTGTGGAAATGTGAATTATGTACAAAAAAACTTTTCAAAAAACAGATAATGTTTATGGTTTTTAAACCATTTCAGATTATTATTGAAACATCCCCAAATTTTTATGGAGCTAGCATAGCATTAATATTCAAATCTGATCAAAATTGTACGAAACTCCAGAATTAAGAACATGTCACTTGCTATTGAGTCAATTCTAACTATAGAACAGAACAGCATTTCTCCTTTGGGTTGCCAAGGCACTGGGTGTCTACAGAAGCAGTCCACTACATCTATATAGTGGCTGGTGGAGTACAACTGCCAACCTTTTGGTTAGCGACCAATCACTGCACGACTCGGACTTCTATGCCTACACTCAAAACCAACCCATGCCCACTGCCATCAATTCAAGTCCGACTCTTAGCAACCCTCTTTAGGGTTTTCTAGACTATAAATCGTTATAGGACCTGCCAGACTTATCTTTCTCCCAAGGCCCCCCTGCCCCAAGTGTCTAACCCACAGAGCCAACAGGTCTCTTTAAGGAAACTGAGGCTCTGAGAAATTTCTGATCACATCTCTGATGTCAGACTTTAGTGGTGATGCTTTAAAGGGGGCAATGTGTGTCTTTCTCCTGCCCCCGAGCTCCGTATTTATATGTAAATTGCTGCAATCTTCCAGCTTGGGCATCCAACAGAGGTGCCTTCAGCTTCACCTCTTCCTCCTGCCGGTACGTGAACAAAGAACAAAACAGACACAGACCCCGGCACTCCTGGAGTTTCTATTCCAGCAAGAGAAAAACATGCTGCTATCTAGCAAGAAGCTTTAAAATCCCAAACACCTTTTTACTCGGCAATCGGATCTTGACAGAATCCATTTTACAGAACTCAAAGCACAAGTATGTAAGGTGTACATGCACAAGGATAGTTAGGACAGCGTTGTCATTGTGGTTGAAAACCGGAACCCAACTAAATTGGAGAATGGTTAACTAAATTATGTTAAGTCCATTCTGTAGAATATTAATCAGCTATGAAAAAGAATGAGGTAGAGGTTGAGCTGCCGTCCCAGAGGGAATGGACATGATAGATTAAGTAACTTGCAGAGATTTGTCATTTCATTTTGGTAAAAAATTGTGATATCCCACAAGCCTTCTCTTGCTTGCTGCTCCAATCTGTCTCTGTACAGGTTTGGCAGAGTCTGGAAGGAAGGGGCAGAGGAGTGCATGCTCAGAGTCTGGTAACTCTGAGAAGATGTAGGGAAAGGATTATTAAGCTTGTGTCTATACCTTGTGGTTGTTGCTGTCAAGTACCTTTGTTATAAATTATGTGCATTTTGCAGTTGACAAAGCTAATACAAATGCCTTTTTTTAAAGTGTAGATTTTATTGGGGGCTCTTATAACATTCAATACATCGTTTGTATTAAGCATATTTGTACACATGCTGCCGTATTCCTTTCCACACATTTTCTAAAATGCCTTTTTTAAAGGATAATGGTGTCCTGGGTTTTTAAACTAAGGAGAAGTGTACTTTATTTTCTTCTTTGTACCATTCAGAATTTGCCAACTTGTCTTGAAAAAGTGTGTGCCTTAAAAACAAAGCAAGCACTGCCCCCTTTTTAAAGGCAACAAGTCGATATGAAGACACACTTGATGCTTGAAAAGAAAATCGCTGGACACAGAATAAAATCGATGCTGTGTGCGGCCGTTACATAATCTCCTGTCAACTTGAGTGAAGGGGTGCAGTCTAGCCTGTCAATCAGGTCTTAGCCAATGAGGTCTCTGGGTGACCTTTTCTTGAGGATTCTGGGAACTCCTGTCTTGCTCCCTGGAGGCGAGATACACACACTCTCTACTTCATCTTTCTGTGGACAAGTCACACAGAGCCATGCGGATGGAGCCAGAGCCCTGGAGACATATACGCCAGTGCCGAGGTGCTTTCACACCACTGGATTCGCAAGACTTTTCACCCACTGGCCTGTGATCTTCCTGCATTCAGCCTCATTGCACATGCTGTGTGAACCTGAAGAGGAATTTCTAGACTAATACTGGACATGTGAATTAATCAGAGTTATGGTCTTGATATGGATTGGGCTAGGAAGTTTTCTGAATATGCAACTACTCTTTGATATAAAGCTCTGTCTTATACACACTTGACTGTCCCTGGATTTGTTTCTTAACCTGAACTCACACACTGTGGTCACAAAACAGAATAACTATTAGCAGGGGGCACTGTGGGTATTCATATGTCCAACACTTGTTTTGAAAGCATGCAATAAAAAGAACTTATGAGTTTCCATCTTTGTGTGGGAAATGATTTTGTCCTTTATTTTCTTTTCAGAAACTGAAAGCATCTTGTCTTGGGAAGAGAAAATCTGGGGGTATAGTGGGCTATGCTCTGCAGAAGAAAGATGAGACTGTCTACGCCTGTTTGGGTTTTATCTCAGAAACCCAAAGGGGCAGTTCTACTCTGCTCTATGGGGTTGACGTGAGTCAGAATCAACCTGATGGCAGTGAGTTTGGTTTTGTTTATTATTTTGCCTTGTGTGTGAGTGGGGGGGATGGGGGGGCTAGTAAGTGGGGGAACTACTAACTGCAAGGCCAGCAGTTCAAATCCACCAGCCACTCCTTGGGAGAAAGATAAGGCAGTCTACTCCTATAAAGATATACAGCTTTGCAAACTCTAGATAGGGTTGCTATGATTTGAAACATCGCTAATTCCTCCGAAGTCGACAGCCGATTCATTCTCCGCAGTCTGTTCTCAGTCTGGAAGCACTGCTCAAACTTGTTCAATTTGCTGATACTTGAGATACCAGTACCATAGCTTCCAGCAACACACAACCCACCACAGTATGACAGACACACAGACGAGTTTGGACAAAAAAAAGGACATGATTTAAAATCAAGAAAGGTATGTGTCAGGGTTGTATCTTCTCCATCTGTATGCTGAGCAAATATCAGAAAAATTGGGTTACATGAAGGGCACCTCCTCAGGATTGGAAAAAGGCTTAACTAAACCTACTATATGCAGATGGCACAAACTCGCTTGCTGAAAATGAGGATGACTTGAAGCCTTTGCTGCTGTTGCTGAAGGACTGCAGCCTTCAGTCTGGGTCACAGTTCCATGTAAAGGAAACCACAGTCCTCACGACTGAATCAGTAACATCATGCTAACCAAAGAAAAGATGGACATACTTCTTTTTTTTTTCTTTAATCATTTTGTTGGGGGATATCTTACAAATTTTATGACAACCCATCATTCAATTATATTACGTACACTTGTACATAGGTTGCCAAGTTTTTAAGTCTCCATCCACGTCCTGTTCCCCCTTTCGACTCCACCTTCCCTCTACTCTCCTGGTATCACCACTCTCACCACTGGTCATTAAGGGATCATCTGTCCTGAATTCCCTATGTTTCTGGTTCCCATCTGTGCCAGTGTACATTCCCTGCTCTAGCTAGATTTGTAAGGTAGACTTGGGATCATAATAGTGAGGGGGGGTATTTAAGAACTAGAGGAAAGCTGCATATTTCATTGTTGCTACACTGTACATTAACTAGCTGTTCTCCTCCTTGCGAGGGGATAGATATTCTGTAAGGGGATATTGCTTCACCTACAGATCGGCTTTGGGTTCCCAATCTGCACTCCCCCTCATTTATAATTAAATAATTTTTAGTTCTTTGATGGCTGATAAGTGATTCCTTTGACACCTTGTGGTCCTACAGGCTGCTGTGCTTCTGTATGGGCTTTGTTGCTCCTGAGGTAGGTGGCCGCTTGTTTACTTTCAAGCTTTTAAAACCCCAGACACTTATACCTTTTTTTTTTTGGGGGGGGGGCATCACTGCCCTCTGGTGGTGGGAGTAGGAGGCCCAGCCTTTGCTCCATGGAGCTGGAATCGAACCTCCATCCCAGTGGGTCGCCGTCCCATGCACAACCACTATGCCACCAGGGCTCAGCCCCCAAAATGGACATTCTTAAGGACATTCTTACATCTTTCATTTTTTTTCATTCTATGCTTTTCAAAGATGCGGTCACAATTTTGTCATGTATTTTATTACATAGGTATTAATGAGTTTTTAAAGGTATTCTATTGTTACTTTATCATGCTTTATGTTTGTAGGTGGAAGATTTCTATTTTAGCTATTAAAAAAAAGAGATTAAGGATTTCATCGTGCTTGGATCCACAATCAATGCTCACGGAAGCAGTAGACGGGAGACCAAACAACATGTCCCATTGGGTAAATCTGCAGCGCAGACCTCTTAAAAGTGTTGAAAAATAAGGCTATCACTCTGAAGACTAAGCTGTGCCAGGCCATGGTATTTACATGCACCTCACATACATGTCAAAGTAGAACACTGAATAAGATTCAAGGACACTTGAATTATGGGGCTGACAAAGCATATTGATAGTGGCCTGGTTTGTCAAAGGAACACACAAATCTGTGCTGGCAAAGGACATCATGCTTGGTAAAATAGAAGGGCAGTGCATAAAGAGGAAGATGAATTGATCAAGGAGATGGATTGAGACAGTGGCGACAACTGTGGGCTCAACTGTGACAATTGTGAGGATGCCACAGGAGCAGGGGGTGTTGTCCAGAGTCTCCGAGTCAGAACTGACTCGATGGCACCCAAAATAACTGGGAATTGACTCCATGGGTTTGTTTCTGGCTTAGGAGAGGGTACGGGGTCAGCCAAAGAGAGGGAGACCCACAAGGGAGTGGGACGATACAGTGGCTGCAACAATGGGCTCAGGCATAGGAACAACTGTGGGGCTGGCCCAGGACCGGGCAGTGCTTCTTCCTGTTGTGCACAGGCTCATTATGGGGCAGGGCTGACTGGATAGCACTTAACAACAGCCATAGGAGAAGCGAGGACTAAGACTTTAAAAGTCTGTCCAACCACCACCTGAAGTGGGAGGAGTAAACTTCGCAGAGTGAAAAACCAAAACAAACAAGAGTAAAGGGGGGAAAAATCTATTTTGCTAGCATGCTAATAACAAAGGGCAACCCAGAATTGGACTGACCCTTATTTTATTAAGGGGCCCTAAGGGCGTAGTGGGTTACATGTCAGATTACTAACCACAAAGTCAGCAGTTTGAAACCATCAGCCACTCTTCTGGAGGAAGATGAGGCTTTCCGTTCCCTTAAGGATTGAAAACCTACTGGGGCAGCTGTACTCTGTCCTATGGGGTCATAATAGACTTGATGTCAGTGAATTTGGGTTTTTTTTAACCTCTCCAAATCTATTTTATTTTTTTAAAAATCACTTTATTAGGGGCTCATACAACTCTTTGCACAATTCATCCATCCATCCATTGTGTCAAGCACATTTGGATATTTGTTGTCTTCATCATTCTCAAAACATTTGCTTCCCACTTGAGCCCTCGGTATCAGCTCATTTTTCTCCTCCCTCCCTGCTCCCTCTTCCTTCATGAACCCTTAATAATTTATAAATTATCATTTTGTCTTATCTTGTCTGACATCTTTTCACCCACTTTTCCGTATCCCAGGGAGGTTATATACAGATCCTTGTAATCTATTATATGTAGGAGGTTATATATAGATCCTTGTAATATTTCCCCTTTCTACCCATCTTCCCTCCACCCTCGGTATCACCACTCTCAACACCGATCCTGAAGGGATCATCTGTCCCGAATTCCCTGTTTCCAATTTCTACCTCTACCAGTGTACGTTCTCTGCTCTAGCCAGATTTGTAAGGTAGAATTGGGATCATGACAGTGGGGGGGGGGGGGGGGAGGAAGCATTAAGAACTACAGTAAAACTGTATGTTTCAACATCGCTACATTGCACCCTGTCTTCTCCCCATGACCTTCTGCAAGGGGATGTCCAGTTGCCTACAGATGGATCTTGCGTCCTCAATCTGTACTCCCCTTATTCACAAGGATGTAATTTTTTATTTTTTGATGCCTGATACCTGATCCCTTCGACCCCTCATGATCGCACAAGCTGATGTGCTTATTCCAAGTGGGCTTTGTTGCTTCTGAGGTAGATGGCTGCTTGTTTACCTTCAACCTTTAAGACTTGGGGGTCTTGTTTTGTTTGATTAGCACAGCACAGAACTCTGCTTGGGTGGAGAATATGTCCATAGAGGAGGCAGGTTCCAGGCCTTTCTGTACTGATCAAGGCCTACATTTGGCTTGTCTTAACCGATCCCTAGATTGCCATACCCTCAATGAGTGTTCTCTCCCACCCCCTTCTATTGTGGATTGGGTCAGTTTACAGAGCACATCATTTTTTACTTGTCACACATTTTCATCATTGATTGCAATCCCCACTATAGCATCACGTATCCCACTTCCTCCCTGCATTTCCGGTTTCCCTTCCGTCCTAACCTTTCTGAATTTTGTTCTTAGGTAAATGCTGCCCTTTTGATCTCAAATGGTGGATTGTCCTAAGGTATGCGTACCTCCCTAGTCATATTACTCTCTGTATATATAGATCTGTATTGCTGAAAAGTGAGCCTTAGAGGTGGGTTCATTTCCAGACCTGACGAATGACTATGGGTCACAATCTTGGAAGTTCCACTAGTTCCTACCTGACCAGTAAGCCTGGTCTTTATTTTTTATTATGAATTTTGTTCCACATTTTTCTCACTTGAGCCAGGATTTCCTAATCTGCTCCCTTTGAAAGCAAATGGTACTGGTAGTCGGGCACCCTCTAGTTCTTCTGATCTCAGTCATGGAGACATCAGTGATATGGTCATTAGTCCATTTGGGCTAATTATGTACATGCCTCTTCACTTTTCATCACTCATCTGCCCTCCGGACAGGGAGAGACCAACAGTTGCACCACAGAGGACCACCCATGATCTTTTAAGACCTGTCTCTCCCCCTCGGTCACTACCACAGTAATATGAAGAACATTGTGAGTTTTTAGACCAATTGATCTAGCTGTCCTCAGAGATTAAGATCCCAAGTCCAGCAACTCACTGGTTTATGTCTTAGTTTTCATAACTTTATCCCCTGTATGCTCCACCACTCAATGGGTGGCCTCTTGTGCCTATTTTCAAGGGGCTTGGGAACCCACGGGGGTGTATGATTAAGCGTTTTTCAGACCCCAACACATGACTTTGCAAAATTCTATTCTCTCAGATCATCTCAAGCAAAAGAAAAACCAACTCTGCACTTAAAGCAAAACACAAACACAGAGGAAAAGCAGAAATTTGTCTCTTGGAAATCAAAAGAGCATAGGTCTAATTAACTATTGTATTTTCGCCAATATTCTTATACATTTCTGTGGTAATATGCACAGCTAATGGCTAGTTACCACATCTACATAGACTTTCTTCTGGCCATTATGATGCCAACCTTACCAGCAAAACAAGTTAACAGGAGACACGACAGAGATAGGAAAGATGAATCACAAAAGGAAAACCATTTTCGATTCTAACCTAACTTTAATAGCGGGTAAAGCGATTTTCATCTCAGGCTAAGAAAATCATTGAAAACAGGCACAGACGTTAGACCCCATGCACCACAAGGATACTTTCATTGATGCTGGAAGTTTAGGGAGTGTTGGTAGCGTACTGGGTTATGCGTTGGGCTGCTAACTGCAAAGCCAGCAATTTGAAACCACTAGCCACTCTGAAGGAAGAAGTGGTGGCTTTCTATTCCTATAAAGAGCGAGTCTCAGAAACCCCCAGGAGTTCTATCCTGTCCTACAGGGTGGCTATGGCATTGACCTGATGGCAGGGTTTGGTTTTCAGTTGAGAGAAGTGCTGGGCTACTCAAGTGTCGTTCTAGCGTCTCACGTGCCAAAGCCTTATTAGCTATGTCATTAAGCTCACTTAATACCTTGTATGTGCCTTGCCTATAACCAATACTCCTCCAGGGTAAGTTAAAACAGGGGCTCCCGTTGTGGAGGTGGGGATGGTCCCTGCTTATTAACTGTACTGAGCATCTCTACTGATATGAACTCCAAGGGCTCTCAAAAACCACTCTCTGCCTGGGCAAGTGATTGCAGGAGAATGGGATATTCTAATAAACAAATGTTTGTTTTGTTTTGAAGCATCACTGCCCTGGTGGTGGGGGTAGGAGGCCCAGCCTTCGTTCCTGTGAGCGGGAATTGAACCTCCGTCCCAGTGGGCCGCAGTCCCGCGCACAACCACTATGCCACCGGGGCTCAGCCCTAAACAAATGTTTTATGAAGAAGAAAAAAATAAAAAAAACCAAACCCGTTAAGGCCATCCTTTATCAAAAGGACTTCCCTCAAATAGCAACTTGCAAATTCACAGGACTGGAATAGTAGCAATATATGCATCTGAATCACAAAATTCAAGGCAATCAAACAGTTTGCATTCCACGACTGTATAGAACGAATTAAGGAATGGGGAAATGAAAATAATCCACTGCTTTTGATGTTTATTAGGTTTACAAAAACTGTACATTTTTTTTCTTAAGAAAAAGCATTAACTTAGTACTGGTATCAAATAGACTAAACATTAACAGGAAAATATTCTGATTTTTATTTTTGCACGTTATTCTCAAATACACAATTACAATAATGTCACACATCCCTATATGATTTTCTTTTTAGGTATTTTACTATTTTTTTTTTTACAAAGTGTACAGAGGGAGGGACATACAATATTTAATAGGATATTTCTACAGAACAATAACTTATATTATGTCCTTGTAAAAATCTGTACCTCTTTAAAACGTTTAACTGAAACATCCATTTTTTAGCTTTGCTAATCAAAATTGATTTTAAGAGTTAAAACTAGATTGAACTAATGTCAGTACATAACAGTGACTACAATTTTCTTTATACAGACAAATACATTTTATCATATTCACTTGACCAAACCCTTAAATACCTTTTAAAGGTTTCGATATTGTGCTTTAAAAGAAAAAAAAAACTGTGAATGATTCCAGACTATATAAGAGAAATAGGGTGTAAACTGTTCTCTTTCTCTCCATTTATGTAAAAAAATATAGATGACCAATTATTTCTATTTTCTGTATTAATTTCAAAAGGAGTTTTTAAAATTCTTACATTTTCACTTTTGTGTATGTGTTCTCTTTTACACTAATTGAGGGAGAAATAGAATTTAAGGGAGATTTTTAAAAGTTCTCAAAACACATTAAAAAAAATCCACCAAAAAACAAAAACAAAACCCAAACCACCACCACCACCACCACCACCACCACCACCACCATCACCACCACCACCACCACCACCACGGGGGGTGGGGGGTGGGGGTTGTTTTAAATAATAGTACTGCAGGACAATGAATTACAAATTATGAGGTTCTTAATGTTTAATTTAAAAAGCATGTTATTATAGGGACCAACCAGTTTCTGTTGAGTGTTCAATTCATAGTGGCCCCAAATGCATCTGAATGAAACTGTGAACTCTGGTGGCACAGCAGCTTAAGAATCATGGGGCTGCTAACCACCGCGGTCAGGAGTTCAAGCCCACCAGCTCTGAGGGCAAGCAAGGAGACATTCTGCTCCTGTGGTTTCAGCCTCGGGACACACAGGGGCTGTTCTACCCTGTCCTACAGGATGGGTTGCTGAAAGCCATCCAGTGGCAGCGAGTTTGAGTTGGTGGTTTTCCATAGGGTTGGCTTTCAATGTTTGACTTTTCATAAGTAGACTACTAGGTCTTTCTCTGAAGCACCTCTGGGAGCAGTCTAGCACATTAGCCTTGTGATGATAACCACGCACAGTGCTCAAGGATTCCTCCAAGAGGGCACAGAAATACCAAAATCCATCCGTTGGTTTTCATTGGCATTTAGACTGAAGTTCACATCAGCCCAAAGAAGTTGATTTTGAACTAGACTTCAGAGGCTTGCCAAATATCAAATATTTAGATTTCTAACCCTATCAATAGAACTCTGAAATACAAATGTCAATGGCAAAGAGAACAATGAGAAGTGAAACCTGAACAGCACGGAGGGGCTGGAGCACCATCAATAAGTGGCAACTGGGAAGAAAAATGTTCTTTTCTCCCAACTTGTCGGTTACGTATGTGCCAACGGCCAAAGTAAGGGACACCAAAGAGTGTGCTCGGGGCTCCAAGAGTCACAGCAACATCAACTTTATTCGCCATTAGTTAACAAAAGTCATTTTACAAATTTATGACTCTAATTTCCAGCAATTTGTTTAAAACAATACAACAAAACAAGTAAGTCAACTCTCAGTGAAAAAAAACAAAAACTGTGAAAGACTTGGTGAGATTCCAAATAAGGCCTCAGATTTTCATTATGCACTTAAAACATTTTTATCTTCTAATCAAAGCCAACGAGAGTGCTAGGTTGTTGTTATTATTGTTAAGTCTGTTCACTGTAACTGTTTAAGAAAAAATTGCAAGGCAGGCTGACCTTGCCAAGTATGAGTCCTCATTAGCACCCACTCTGTCACCTGGAGCCAATGCTGCTCCGCAGACCCCTCTCTCGGTGAGACACATAGGTCCCTCCCTGGCTTTGGGAAAGAACCGCAGGAGTTGTGTCTGGCTACTCATCAGCTTTTCAGGAAAAAAATACATACATACACATATATACATATATATACATACATATATATATATAAAGGCATGAAGCTGAAATTGTATGAAACATTCTATCTAGAATCAACTTCTATTTGTCAATTTACCAAGATAATTAAAGGAAAATACCTTTACTCTTTAAAAATACTAGTGTCCTTATTTTCCTTCTAATTCTTCACCTGAGTAGTCTCTCTGAAGAGCATCATTCACAGAATGCCCTCTCATGCATCCCTGGATCTTTCACGTTATTGTAAATTTAATACTTTTCATTATAGATTTTAAAACAACTACTACTTGGGGTTGTGTGTATAAATACATAAAATAAGCAATACACACAGATACATGTTATATATATGTGTACTTATATATAATTCAGGGTACATTTACATATATAAACTTGCAAAAGATTCTATGAGCCACGAATTACTTCCAAGAGATTCCAAAATTCGGTCTTCGAGAAGTCTCATTGGTAGCACACAATCATTTCAAGACAAAGCAGCACAGACAGAATAATAAAAATACAATAGGATCAAGCAAAAGTTATCAATAAGGGTTTCTAAACATTTGCTGGGTTGACAGAAGGTGGGGCTATGCCAAAGAAAGTCGTTATCTTGTCTGCTACACCAAAGGAAAAGGAAACACGAACCTGACCAGTTCTTTTACACAGCAATTCTAAGGACACAAAAGCTCAACTGGAAACTGTCAAGCGTCAGGGGATCTGAAACGAGTATTAAGCAAGACAAGTAAATGACTTCCGTGTTATGATCATTAGACCTGCCTGTGAAATCTCTCATTTATATTAGTAGTTGTCTCTTATTTTATTGTGAGAAATAAGGGTGAGGGGCAAGACGGGGCGGGGGGGGGGCACAAAAAGAAAAAAAATCAACATGAAATAATTGCAGAGTTACCAATCTAAAGTTACATAACTTTAAGTTAAATGGTCTTAGAAGAGTACCATAAAGGTAAGCAAGGTAAATATTTAAATAAATATAAAACTTCTAAGATTAAAAAAAAAACAATCTAGAATCAGGGATTACTTTATTAAAAGCAGCTGACCGGTTTGCTGCTTTGCCCCAAGTATTAAACAAACTGGGTGGAATTCTGAACACACTATTGAACAAACGGTTTAAAAAAAAAAAGTAACTAGAAGCCATAATTCTATTTGTACACAGCATAAATCAATATACAGTATTATATGTGGACGAGACTAATTGGCTTTAAAATGAATTTCAGCTTCAAGGCCAATCTCTCTACGCAAGTCTGGAGAGAGAACGTTAGGGCAGGTCAACTTCTTTATGATGTCGCATTATGTGCTGGTTCTTTTCGGAAGGTCTTCGGAACCCCTTCTTGCAGTACTCACACCGGTGAGGGTAGTCCTTTGTATGAATGGAAATCACATGTCGTTTGAAGCCTGACGCATCGGTAGTGCTGTACTCGCAGTACTCACACTGGTACACCTTCCTGCCACTGTGGGTCTTCATATGCTTTTTAAGCTCATTCTGTTGTCTAAATCCCTTTCTGCACCTCTTGCACCTAAATGGGAGATCCTTCGTGTGGACTGAGAGAATATGGCGACTGAGAACAAATGGGTCTGCAATCTTAAAGTCACAATGTCTACACTGGTGCATCTTTTTACCCTTGTGGGCAGCCACATGTTTCTTGAGTTCGGAGGGCCGGTGAAAGCCCTTATCACACATGTCACACTTGTGCGGATAGTCCTTAGTGTGAACTGAAATTATGTGTCGCTTCAAATCACTGGAGTTCGAACTCTTGTGGTCGCAGTGCACACACTGGTGCGTCTTGCTTTCTTGGTGGATAAGAGCATGTTGTTGCACCTCTTTGGTATCTGAGAAAGTCAGGAGGCAAATGTCACACTTGAATGGCATCTCTTTACTGTGCTTCGTTTTCACGTGGGTTTTCAAGTTAGAAGAGTCTGCAGATCTGTATTCGCAGTACTGGCACTGGTACGGCTTCTCCCCAGTGTGGATTCTCATGTGCTTTTTGAGCTCTGATGGGTGGCGAAAACCTTTACCGCACTCCACGCAAATGTGAGGAAAGTTCTTGCTGTGGACTGCCAGAAGGTGGCGATTCAATAACCCTTGCTCAGCGGTTTCGTATTCACAGAATTTACACTTGTGCATCTTGTTGGCTCCTTTCTCCTTATGCACCATCTTGTGAGTAAACAAAGCCCCAGTGTGAGAGAAGTGCTTCCCACACTCGTCGCACTCAATGGCCTTCTCGGTCTTGCTGGTCAGCTTGTGGCTCTCGAGGTGGTTGTGTAAACTTATCTTCTTGTTGGTAGTGTAGTCACAGTCAGTACAGCGGTATTTCTTCTTGGCCAGGTGTTCTGGATGGTTTTTCATGTGCCTTTTCAAGAAGCCTCTTGACTTAAACTTCTTCCCACAGATCATGCACGGATACACTGTCAAGGGATGTCCATCAGGGCCAATTATTATTGCTAACAAAAGAAACAGAAAGGTGCGTGAGACATCAAGATTCTCTGCTGCCTTCATCAAGAATTCCAACTTTGTGTTCTGAACCTAAATGATGCTATTTACTACCTAATATTTCCCTGACCCATTTTCAACATAAGAGATGAGAACCTGGTCTGGAAACCTCATCCAGTACTCCTCTCCCCCTTCACTCCCTCTGGTTTAAAACAACAACAGTGAGTATATATGTAGCTTCCATCAACTAGTGACCAAAGTTGTATTAATTTAGTGTTTTGTGGACAAGTATTCATAAAAAAATAAATAATGCTTATCAACGTTTTGCTTCGGTTATTACAAAAAAACACAACAGGTTAATTTATAGTCTTATCAAATACGAATAAAAAAATTTACGTCATCAAGTTGCTTCTGACTTATGGTAACGCTGTAGGACAGAGCCGAACTATTGCCCTACAGGTTTCTGAGGCTCTAAATCTTCATGAGAGGAGACAGCCTCATCTTTCTCGCACAGCCCATCATACAAGGAGGCTTCAAAATGCTCGCATAACTTTTCATTCACTTTTAAACGAGTTTTATGCAAACGATGTAAAAGACAGGGCTATGTTACATGAACTGAAATATTTGTCTTGATGCTCTCTACATGTCTGCTTTATGCTGCCATAAATATATTCTTTATAAAGTCATTATCTGTAACATATTTGAGGAATTTCTTTTCATTTCTACTTAGCACCACCTAAGTTCTAAAAATAAAAAACTTTCATCCATGTTTGCTCCATCTCCAATTCCTTTTGATCAGAGGTAATCATTCATGAATATCACTTAAGTCGTAAAATTAGTGACAAGTGCAATGCCAAAACTACCTGAGGTCTAACAGCTACAGTGCCGCCACAACGCCTCTGGGGATACATGCTAGAGTTCAGACCGGGAGTGGGCACAGGACGCTGCGCTGTGGAACTTGTGGGCCCTCACCTGTTTGGTATTGCCTGGAATCAGGTCTTCTCCTTTTCTTTGGTTTTTGTTTAGCCAGTCTGCCGAGCCCAGCAGACTCATCTATGTGCAAGAGGGCACTTGCAGTGCCATTCCGGTTTTCAATTCCATCAGTATTATTACCTAACAATGCGCATTGAAAAACAAAATTATACAGTATTATCAGTGATAAAGAATCAGGGCTTCTTTAATTACTACCACAAAGACAATTAAGCCATGATACTCATGAATGACAGAAACTCCCCCTTCTATAGGTTATGGGTTTTATAAAGCTCAATCGAAGGACAGGCCTCGTTTCCAAATCTGAAAACCACATGCCAGCACTTTGCCCTGTGGACTCCTTTGTTGTCACCTGGAACCGTATAGTCCTGGGCTACAAATGCTCAAGAAGAAACGCGTCAGCTAGAACGTCTGCGAACATCTTGCAATGCTTCCTTCTGCACACTATACCGGGCATGAAGGACATGCCTGGTGAAAATAAAGACTAAAAGTCCACTTCAAAATCTGCCTCTACTCTCCTTTAGATCAAATAAACTTTACAGGGGACTGGGATTTCAAACGGCTGAAACCTAAGCCCACAGAAACCACTTTCAAACCATGAATTCATGTTCAAGGACCAACCAAGTTGAGCCTCAGAGTTGCTCTGAGACCTACCATAAGCGGCTGCCCATGCAATTGGCATAAAGGTTTTGATTTCATTGTCGTCTATCTGTTGTTCATGAGCAGCGGCGGCAGCGGCTGCGGCGGCGGCGGCGGCATCTTCCTCTCCAACAATCACTTCCATATAAACCTCATCGGCAATTTCAGCAACATCTATAGAGAAAATCATATGAGCTTTCATGACAAGATTTCCCGTGCACCAGAAAGGATTTTAAGTTGAATCCAGTTAATAAAAAAATTGTCAGAAGGGTTCCAATGTCACAGAAACCATCAATGAAGCCACTGTCTCTGTAGCTTTATTCATCCTGGATTTCATATAAAGAAAATGAAAGATAAGACCAAACCAAAACAGTAATACCAAAGTAAAGCAACACTCTAAAAGTACACAAAGAACTGCTGATGTTTTCGTTTGAAATGTAGCAGAACACAGTCTATAGTTTTATTCAGAAACTGGGTGGGGGGAAAAGAAGAAACCTAGTGTGTGTGTGTGTGTGTGTGTGTGTAAAGAAACAAAGTTTTGACCCACAGAAACACCATCTACTTACTTAATTCTTCATCTTCTTGCTGAGCATCATTTACAGTCATATAAACCATCTTTTCTCTTGGAACACGAATACTGTTGTTCTGGTCAAGTAGTTCCACTCCATGATCATTCTCAGGCTCACTCTCTACAATGTCCACTGTTCCACCTATCGGGGAAAAGGGCAGCTCTAAGGACTTATGTAAAAACTTCATTTCTTGCTTCATTTTCATGCTGTCCACGTACTTTCATGCTAGTTACTACATTAAGATTCCTCTCCCCAAGAAGTTTCCCTCAGAAAAGATTTCAAATGTTCTCAAACTAACCCAAGAGTCATCAGGTGGAAGAATCAGGAGCAGGATGTAATGGGCGGAAGGGAAGTTTCCTCTTACCTAAGTCATCCTCTCCAGGGTCAGCTTTAAAAATGTAGACTTTGATGACTTCAGGACAAGAGCCATCCACTTTACAAGGATCGATTTCTGACTCTGTGTCCATGGTCATTCCAGAGGAACCATCGTGTTCTATTTTGCCAGCATCGTCCACTGGAAAGACAGGAAATACATCACAAATGACATTAGTGTATGCTCCCATAAAATGTTCCCATTTTCAAACACCCTCTTTATAAATGGAATAGCTAACCTGATTCACATTAAAACTGGGATGTGACCTAGGCAAGTAGAAGTCAATAATTAAAAAATAAAGTCTTCATTAACACTTAGAAAAATGAAATTGAAAATGAAGGCAAAAAATACTCTGCTTTAAAAAGAAAAAAATCTAGTGAAATGCGAGGACTTCAAAATGTTTCAGAAAGTTCACAGTAAAATTTCAGTATCTTTTCATTCCACTTTTCCACAAACCTTTTTGAGGGCCCCTTGTATAGTTATGATTCAAATGTTTTTATAATGGAATAGGGAATAAAATGTTCATTGAAAGGGAAAAGAAAATTTATCCAATGGGAGGATTCTGGGAAAGCAACTCAAAGGGACGAAGGGTTAAAGAAAAAGCATGATGAGGGAATTGAAGACAACCAACCCCCCTCTGATGAGCCTTCAGCTCTGCCAGATAGGCCCCTTGGGCCGACCCAGAGAAAACCTTTCCGCAGGGTTTCTCAAATGGGCTCGGCATTGATAAATTCAACTTTTGTAAGAGACGAGACTGCCAAATTTAGTTAGCTTGCAAAGTTTTCATTAGCCGTTGCCACACTTTCTATTGCGCTACACTTATTTTGAAGACAAATATAAATTAGTCATAAACTCAAGATGCTAACAGTCTATAGAAACAGCAAACAAGTAAGCAAAGAGTCACTTGAAAACACAAGTGTCCATACATTAAGTTACATTTTACAATACAGCAAACTGACGTTTACAGAGAGAGTGAAAACTTATGAGGAGCCACACAGAATTCAAATCCCAAATAATGTGACTACCATTTAGAGTTCATCAACTTCTGAGGCTTAGAGAGTTGTTTCATGGGGTTTCGACCATTAAAGGCAATGGTGATAATTTTTGACTTGGGGGGGGTGGGGAGGTGGCAGACATAAAAGATCTAAAAGATGATCACCATGTTTTGATTCTGTTTGATTCCGATAGTTTTAAATTCATAGTCATTGCTTATATAATGTACATCCATTTTAAGCCATCAGTAGAGACAGAACTTTGATTCTGAAATATTTTAAAAAATACTCTTGCAAATTCTTGATGTGTAGACCTAAAAACTGCATTTATCTAACTCAAAACATCAAGATGAATGTGGTTGTTTCAAAAGCCAACATTAAAAAGCAAAAATACAGTGACAATTTATGCAACTTATCTTCTGACTTTCATAAAGCAAGACCATCGAAATAAATTATTTGCAAATAGCATCCCGAAGCGTTCGTTCTTATTTATTTTTTCATTTGCCAACATGAAAGCAACACTTAATCATTGTACTTCAAATGAAAGGGGCAAGAATCCCTGGGCAGTTTCATTTTAATTTTTTTCTGACACTGCAACATTGTTATGTGGCAGTGGATATTTCTATATCTGTATTTGCTAGTGCTGCAAACATATCCAAGTACGCAGTACACAGGGGAACACTACACAAATTTCTTAGCCATAACCAAACACCCTGAGAGGCTGAGTCACTGGGTGATACATAGTTCATAAAGGCAATGTTTTTTCTCCATTTTCCTTTGGTGTGTAGCAATTACAGTTTTGAAAGCTTGTAAGCTACCATCTAGGATGTGATTATTGGTCTCTTCCCATCCAAAGGAAAGAAGGAAGGAAGGAAATAAAGTACTCAAGGAAACAGTCCAAAGGACTAAAGGACCACACGAACTACAGTTTCCATTAGCCTGAGACCAGAAGACCTTGATAGTGCCTGACTACCACTACTGACTCTGATAAGGATCATGATCAGAATGTCCTGAACTGGGGAGTAGGAGGGGGAGTAGACCGAGAACAAAATTCAAAATCACAAAAAGACTAGATTTACTAGTGTGATACTAGTGGAACCCTTGAGATGAAGGCCCTCAGGTACCCTTCAAACCTAAAACTCAACCACTCTTGGAGATCACCTTTTAGGCAAATACTAAGCCCATAAAGTGAACAATAACACCTCTGAGAAATGTGCTCCACAAAACAGTCATATGAGACCAAACGGCAGCAAGTGGCTCAAAACAAAGTTCAGCAAGCAGGAAAGCAGAGGAACCCATGGAAATGGGAACTCTAGGGAGGAAATGAAAGAGCACTATGACACTGAGGGGATTGCAACTTCTGTCACACAGCAAAATGTGTATCAACTGTTGGGTGGAAAACTAATTTGCTTTGTAAAGTTTCACTCAAACCACAATAAAATGTGTTTTACAGTTATACAGAATAAAAAGGGGCTGAGAATAGTGAAAGCAATCTTGAAAAAGAACAGAGTAAAGTACATACACTCTCAGACCTGAAAATCAAACACAAAGTTAAAGTAATCCAAGTAGGCTGATGCTGTACAATGACAGACTATATAACAGTGTAATGGAATTGAGAGTCCAGAGTTGCACATCTGTGGTCAATTAATCTTCAACATGAGCATTAAGTTCATCTAAAAGAATAGTCTCTTTAATATCTAGTATTTAGAAAACTGCATTTGCATATACAAAAGAATGAAGCTGGACCTACACATGAAAGCTTACACCAAAAAATGAAAACTAACTCAAAATGGATCAAAGATCAATATGCAAGACCTCAAACCATAACATTCTTAAAAGAAAACATAAGGGCAATGATCCTACTCTTTCAGAACGGGATCCTAGACACCACACAAAAAAGCACAGGCAGCAAATGACTACGTGGATAAACAGATAAAATTTAAAACTATTGTGCACTGTGAACCTATGATTGGGAGGAAAAAATGGGGGGGGCAATATATCAGATAGGATTTAATATCTGGAATACAAGGACTCCTATAACTTAAAACAGACAATCTAATTTAAAGGGGTGGGGAGAGTGCACACAAAAGATTTCACCAAAGATACACTAAGGACTTCAAAGAAAGTCCATCATCTTCCCATTTCATTTTTTTTTTTCACAAGCTTTTAGAAACTCTCTTTTGCAAATGGTCAAAAACACATAAAAAGATTCTCATAGCTACTGGGGAGATGCAAATCAAAACAACAGACTAAAACTGATTGTGGTACTAATTGTACAATTCTTTTTAATATATTTAAATCAGTGAATTGAATGGTACGCAAATCAATACTGCTAAAACACATACATGGTGAGAAAAGAGCCAACATTACATTTAATGTATATTTACTCCTTGAAATCAGGAACAAAATAAGGGTGCCCATTCACACCACTCCTATTCAATATTGCTTTAGAATTTCTATAGGCAGAGACATAAAACAAGATTGGAAAAAGCAGTAAAGCAAGATCAGAAGAGATAAATGTCTATTTATGCATGACATGATCATATATGTAATACAGACATACCAGATAATCTATAAAGCTTCTAGAGCTAATCAAAGAAATTAAAATTATCAAAGGGGTAAGGTACAAGGGTCAACAATTTCTATGTGGCAACAATGAGAAATTTAAGAAAAAAACATTCTATTTACATTAGCGTCTAAGAGAATAAAATACCTAGGGCTAAATTTAACCAGGGCTGTGAAGGATTCATGTAATAAGTTACAAAGGCACTGCTGAACAAGATTGAAGCATATTTAAAGAAACAGAAAGGTGATTTAAGTTTATGGATTGGAAGATTGAATATTTTAAGATACCAATACCACTCAAAGTACAATTAGTCAAAATTCTAAAAACCTTCTTTACAGAAATGGAAAAAACCACCGACTCAACTTTATATAGAATTGCAAGAGGGCTGCCGACTGAAAGCAATGTTCCTAAGAGAACCACAAAGTAGGCAGGCTCACACTTCCTGTTTTCAAAGCATACTACCGTATTAACACACAGCCTGGTACTGGTGTAACACAGACAAAATGGAAAAGAATGGAGAATCCAAAAATAAAGCCACAAATCTATCAACAATTGACTTTTGACAAGAATGTTAAGTTCATTAGATGGGCAAAAAAGAGTCTCTTCAATAAATGGTGCTGAGAAAATTGGATTTCCACATGCGGAAAAATTAAACAGGATCTTCGCCTCATACACAAAAACTAATTCAAAATGGATTTAAGGACCTAAATGTGCAAATTAAAACCACAAAATTCTAAGAAGAAAATGCATGGGGCAGAGCTGCAAAGATTTCAACAATGGATTTATAATAAGTGGAGTACAAAGAATAAAAATGGGACCTCATAAAATTAAAAACTTTTGTTCACTTAAAGACTTTACCAAAAAAGAAGACGAATGAAAGGATACAGACTTGGAGATTATCTGTGGAAAACATATATTCAATAAAAATCTAAAAACCAATATATAAGCTTCAACAACTTAACAACAAAAGACAAATAAATCATAAAATGGGCAAAAGAATGTTATACATTTAAAGCAGACAGTAACAAACGCTATCAAGAATGTGGGAAACTTAGAACCATTATCCCTTGCTGGTGGGAATGCAAAATAGTAGTTGTTGTGGAAAATGTGTCTCAAACAGCTAAAAATAAAACTAAGATATGACCCAGCAACAAATTCAAAACACTTGCAATCAGAGACTGAAAGAGAGCTGTGTATACCAATGTTCATTACAGTGCTAGTCACAGTAACCCAAAGGTGGAAACAACATAAATGTCAAACATAAATGTCAATCAACGGAAGAATGAGTAAACAGAATGTGGTACACATATACAGTAGAACACTACTATATTTCTCCAGTAGAAGAAATGAAGCTTTGACACATGCTATCATATGGAACTTGAAAACATTATGCTGAATAAAATAAGATCATCCCAGAAGGTCAAATATTGTATGATCTCACTTATATAGAAAATCCAATATATAAAACCTCAACTTAATAACAAAAAGACAAATCACAAGATGGACAAAAGAGTTGAAAAAACTTGTAATTGTGGTCAACAATTTCTACACCTGCAAAAAGTTGAACTGGGAAAAGTTCTGTGATAATCTGTTTACAACAAGAACCACCAAAAAGGAGCTGCAGAGACAATTTACATGCAACCAAAAGCTTCTTCAATTTGGAGATTTAAGGGTCCTGGTTTCCTGGGAAACCTCAGTTAATTGGCCTAATACTGTGTTCAGTGCTTCTGTTTTACTTCCCAGCACATTGAACAGTGCCTGCAGTCTTAAAAGCTTGCAAGTGGTCATCCAAGGCTTAACAATAGGTCTCTATTTGCCTGGAGCAATAGGAGGGGCAGGACTAGAAAGAGGATGTACTGTAGATTGTATGGCTCCTTACCTCCAAGTAAGTCTGACTGCCTGTGAGGCCTTGAGGGAAGAACTGGATGGGGCTCGGCTACCATTACTAAACATTTTGATCAAATATTCTACAGAAGTGTGATGAAATGGGAGAAAAAAGGGAACAGAAGTTCAAATTCTCATGAAATCTAGATTTCCTGAAGAGTCCCGGACAACATCTTAAACCAAAAATCTTCCCTTGAAGTCTTCTTAAAGCCTAACAATAGTTTGTTTAGCTTACCTAACAAAAAATGTCAGCCTTCAGCATTATGCTCTTTTAGGAACTATACTTGGGATCAAATTGATGACAGCAATTCAAAAGAATAGATAAGGAACTTCAGGGGACAGTACACTTAAGTTAATGGAAGAGGAAGAACAGAAGGAAGGTGAGAATAGCTGCACAACTCAAAAAATGTAGCTAGCGTAGGAGCCCCTAATAAAATAATTTTTAAAGTATAATCAATGCAATTGAGTTTTATATGTACTGACTGTTGAATTGGTTGTCTTGCTGTGTATATTCTCAACAACAATAAAATGAAACTTAAAACCCACAACAAAATACCACCGGTGGGTTTCCAAGGCTGTAAATCTTCTTTCTTTTTTTTTTTTTTGGGGGGGGGGGGCTGTAAATCTTTACAGGAGTAGAAAGCCTCTTTCTCCCACAGAGTAGCTGATGGGTTTGAACTGCTGACCTTGCATTTAGTAGCCTACATATAACCCCATGCCACCAGGGCTCCAGTATAGTTCCTGTGAAAAGCAGTTTGGTGGTTCCTCAAAAAAGTTAAGAATAGAATTACAGCATGATCCAGCTATTTCACTTCTAGCTATACACCCAATGAATTGAAAGCAGAAATTCAGATACTTAACTGTGGTGAAGTGAAATTTCTTAATATCCATTTTTCTGTAACTTCCACTAAAAGACTGGGTGAGACCATGCAAAAAAGGGTCTACTGGGCTCTTAACTATAGAATTGGTCAGTTTTGCCAATCCCCTGGCTATATAAATGAGTCATCTCTGAAGCAGGATGAGAGAATTCTTGGGACCATCAAGGAAAAAGAGCCCCAGGCCCAGCCCGAGGTGGCAGAGCCCATGAGACAAAGCACAGGAGCAGCGCTGAACCGTGACAAAGATCAGCCCATGGAAAACGACAAAGGGCTCATGTAGCTGAGATGCTGAGGACCAGGGCAGCACAAGGCTAGTGGAAGAAATGTTAAACTATGGACTACATACTAGATCCTCGTTTTTTAATGCTGGCTTAGAGCCTACAAATGTCCTTAATAAACTGCCATAATTGTGAATAGTATCTGTGTATTCTCTGGCCAGTGCAACAGGTTATCAAACCTAGCAGAGAAGTAGAGTCGAGTGGGAGCAATGGTTGATCTTAGAATAGGAAGGATAGAAGGTGGCGGCTTATCTGACTCGGTCTTGTCGCAATTGGCCTTGGTATGGAGTGGAATTTTCCTTCTATGTTGCAGGGTCAGAGGTCAGATGTGGTCCTAATACATGTACTCACCTGTTTAGTGTAGCTCTCTGCTCAGTGGCCAGAGAGTAGAAACAATCTAAATGTCTGTCCGTGAGGCCTTCAAGAGAAATGAAGTCTTGATACATGCTACAACGTGGTAGATCTGAATCGGTGCCTCTATGTGTGTGTGTATGTGTGCCCAGAAGTACCTATTTCCGATCAGAGGTTTGAGAATGTCTACGCTATGTGACTTATAAGCACAGCAGTGAAATTGCAAGGTAGGCTTTTTAGTTCTACTATTCCGCTGCCCAGAGAAAGGGGGACTGGAAGGGAGCAAGCCATGAAACAGGACACCACTGTTATAGCACCTGCAATAATCCAGGTGAGACCCTGATGCCCTGAACCAGGAAAGAGGTAAGTATACATGGATAACAAGGCTGGACTTGCGTGAAGGCGTGGGGCTAAAATGAGCAAGATTACAAATGGAACATGATACAGTAGTCAAGGATAACTGTGGGTTTTCTGACTTAGGTGGCTGAGTGGTTGGGGTAAAAAACAGGAAGAAAAAGAAGAGATTTTTCTTGTGTGTTATATTTATTTACGGTCCAATGGGTAGCTCCTCGCAAGAGTCAGTCTTTAAGTCACATTCACCCATTATCGTCACTGTCTGTTTCCCCCCATCTTTCCTATTGAGAGAGCAGAGTCTGTATTACTAAGTGTTTGAAGACACAATCTGATGACAGTAGACAGTGAGTGTTAGTAATGGGATCAGGGTTTCTGCTCAACTCAAAAGCAATGGGCTTAAAAATGCTTTTCTTTTCTTTCTTTCTTTTTTTTTTTTTTTTGTGGCATCACTGCCCTGGTGGGAGAAGGAAGCCAAACCTTGCTCCTGGAGAGCTGCTGCTGGATTTGAACCGTCAGCCCTGTGGGCCACAGTCCCGCACACAACCACTACTCCACCAGGGCTCAGCCTGCTTTTCTTTTATAAAGAGGTGGGAAAAGGTATTATGTTCTGACTTCTGTTGCACTGTGTACTTTTAAAATCGTCTTCAGAGTTAAATATTTTTATGATACCCCCCAACTGACCGGGTCAAGGTTATTTTCTTAAAGGTGGTTTTATAGTTTGAAACTATGATAGCATTAGAAGGATGGAGGTCTCAGCAAACTCGGTTTAGAGAGTCTCGCCTTTAGCGAACCCATCTCTGACTGGTTTGAGATTGTTGCTGAACGGGCCTCTTCTGGCAAGCTCTGGCAAAACACATCTTAACAGGGACTGGAAACGTAAATGTCCTTATTGTTTGCAAAGAACCAGGTCAAGCTAACTACTACTGCATATGTCATTTCGTCAGAAGCCATCAAATACAACCTTTGGTGCCTGGATAAACTAATCATATGGAGACATTTTACAAAGTGGAACTTGGTGTACAAGACTTTTTTGTTTGTTTTTATAAATGTTTGAGAAAACCCATTTCAAAAAGATAGGCCTCCCTATAATGGGGAAAGCTACTGTTTTAACAAAGGTAGACTTTTACCTCAAGGATCTGCCTCACTAATTCAACCTATGAAACAGTCCCGAGTATGAAAGAATACACAAGTGACTTACTAAGAAAAAAAAAAAATCAAAAAACCAAAATTGATAGTTGTCTTGTTAAGTAGGCAAAATCTCTCTGACTTCATACCTTTAAAATTTAATTTTGAAACTGAGAAAGAATGCTTGGATAATATTGCGTCATCATACGTATGGCTTCTGCATAAGTGCCTTCTGCTAATGTGGTAATGAAAAACTGGCACTTTAGAAAAAGGCCTCTCCAAAATAGAAGAGCATAATTTCTGGAAATTAAGACTACTTCTATTAATAACTACCATTTGCATGGCATTTTGCAATTGCTTTCACATCTCTATGTATTTTTATCTCATTTGAGTCTCACATTTTCCAGATGAAATAAACCAAGGCTCTGAGATAGCACAGTGACATGGTCATGGTCAGTGAGGCTCAAAGAAGACGGTGAGTGGGTGGCTGGCTTTACAATTCACACCTGTGCTCTCACATTCTAATTTCTAAAGAATTGTATGTTTACTGTATGAACATTGAAGGTATTTTAAAAATGACCAATAAGCTCCACCTAAAGACAACCACCATTGCTAGTCCATGTCTTTCCTGTTCTTTTTTTGGGTA
This sequence comes from Nesogale talazaci, assembly GCA_004026705.1. Taxonomy (NCBI): domain Eukaryota; kingdom Metazoa; phylum Chordata; class Mammalia; order Afrosoricida; family Tenrecidae; genus Nesogale; species Nesogale talazaci. Next base: position 123,580 of record PVJH01002604.1, on the reverse strand, counting down.
AAAGCAAAATTGGCGGCACATTGGACACTGTCTCCCTAAGCCTCATATCATAATCTTTAACATGTCACCCAGCATTTTACACTACAACACTGAAATATAGTAAAATACCTCATTTATCAATCATCTCATTAGACCTAGGTGTAAACTGCGCTGCTTCCAGGCAGCTTCTGCGTAACCCTCAGGAATGGCTATCTGCATTGCTAACAAACATTGCAGCATCTTAAAATATGGCTCATTAAGATTTCAGAAAATGAAGTCATTTCTGGAAAATAAAACTTCCTATGGATTGAGAGACCCCTCCGCCCCCTCCTCCCCTAGTTCAAGCAAATTGTTCGCTACAGGATCATTAACCATTATTTTTTAAGATTAGCAAAACAGAACTGGCTCTGTGATGTATAAAAGAGATCTTCAGTTAGGAACTGACTCGTGATGGTAGTGATGGTTGAAAAGATTGGCAAGCCCAATGCTAACTAAAGCCCATAGGATAGGGGAGCCATTTATTCCTCACAGCAAACAGCCTTATAAAATCGGCAGTATCATACTTTTTGTTATTCTCACCTTCCAAAGGGTGTAATGCACCCCATTACAATTTTGTCAAGACAAACCTCCTGCAGGAGCATGCCAATTGTTACCTAACTGGTTTCCCTCTCCTTTGGCTTCCCACCAAACACTCCTCCACACTGCCATTAGTCAGTCTTCCTAAGACAAAGAGCCAAGTACTTTACTTTCTAGCCCAGAATGTTCCCCATGCCCTACACTATGCAAAATACAAAGGACAGATCTAATTATTGCTTTTCCCCAAACTGCCTATACCTCCAGTTTGCCACCCCCCACCCAAATTAGGGCCCCATGCACCGTACACTAAAATATTTTATTTCTTTATGTTTTTGTTTGGATTTTTGGGGGGCGGGGGCATCACTGCTCTCCGGTGGTGGTGGGAGTAGGAGGCTCAGCCCCACTGCTGGAATTGAACCTCTGTCCCAGTGGACCGCAGTCTCTTTTGTTTGGATTTTTTAAAAAAAGATTGCTTCTTGTAAATATGATACAGATTACAAGGTGTGTTTCATAGAAAAATTTCTCTTTTCATTTACCATACTGCAAACTTTTTGAAGTCCCCTTGCTAATGCAAGAAAAAGGTTTAAGACCATATTATTGAAAATACTCAAAGGCTACCTCCCAAAATTATCAACAGAATGTACAAAACATTCTTCGGGCATGAATACAAATAGAAGGATGGAAGAATGAACAGAACTCATATCATGAAAATTGGATCATTTTCAACAAAAATGTCCATTAGAATGCACTTGAATTCAACAACAGACCCAGTGGTGTAGTGGTTGTGCGCGGGACTGCGGCCCACTGGGTTGGAGGTTCAAATCCAGCAGCGCTCTCCAGGAGTAAGGCTGGGCCTCCTACTCCCACCACCAGGGGGCAGTGATGCCCAAAAATCAAATAAACAAAGAACCATACCATTAGAACAAAATACTATCTATCTATCACCAACTAAACTCACAGAATATTGTCTTCCAGCCTATTGCCACACACCATTTGCGCTCCCTATAGCCAACTCCTAGCTGTCTTTATTGCTCCTGCCTCTCCTCTCCCATGCTTCCTTCTCCATCAATTATCTCCCTCTACTGGAGTATTCCTATCATCCAACAAAACAGCTCTTCTTTCGAGACACTTAAAACAAAACAAAAACATTTCTCTTGACCCCCATTTCTCCAGTCAGCAGCTGCTTTTCCATTTCTCCACTTCCCCTCATTCCATATCCTCTACATTGACTTTTGCTGGGTTCTTGTTGGTGACTTCATCCGAACTGTTCAAGGTGACTCCCGGTCAATTTCCATGCCCTTCTTGACTTGACCTAGCAGTAGCCCTTGACACAGACATGCACTTTCTCAACTGATTCTCTTTATGTGGCTTTCAGGACCGGTTTCTTCCTATCTCACTGGCCACTCCTCCTCAGCCTTTTGCCAGTCTTACCTCTTACTTCTTAAAGTAGCAAACCCTAGGGCTTATTTCTTGGTCTTCTCTCCTGTCTGTACAACCATTCTTTTGGTGATCCCATTCTGTCTCAGAGCTTAAATTTCATCTGTATGCCATCAACTCCCAAACTGACCTTGCTACTCCAGAGTTCTCTCAACCTCCGATTTGCACATATATCTGCTTGATGTACATCAGACATTTTGAAGTCTGTGTTAACCTGCTCGGCAAACCTTAAGCACACTTGCAACCCTTATACGGCTCTTCTAAAATAACCAAGCATATCCTATTCACTTTATGTTATAAATAAAAGAGTTCAAACTACTGATCTTTTAATTAGCAGCCTAGTGATTAACCTCTGTGTCACCAGGGATCCTTGTAATATGCTATCTCGTTTATTAATGTTGCAGTAGAAAACTTCTGCTAGAATATACAAGAAGAAATCAGACTTTCACTTCTTTTGCTCACATATTTTGCTTATACTACTTGAATCCATTTTAAAGCCAACGTCTATTGTCACTCTGTTAAAGATGCAGAAACTAAAATACACATCTCTCCTTCCCCTGAATTTGAGTTTTATACTTGGAGAATTCCATAATCACTACCAATCCTTTTATTACAGCTTCTCCATTCGGAGCTCTTTCTACTGACTTATCCTTTGGTTTCCTAAATTCATTACCAAATAGCTGCCTAGCTCTTTCAGGAAGACTTCATGGTTACTATAATCCCTGAGTTCCTGATTATTTGAGAATGTCAGTCCATGGCATTTCTTCAAAAACAAACTGGCAGAATATAAAACTACTGGGTTTTGTAGATAGTGTTCCACTGTCTCCTAGCATTGAGCATTGCTCTCTATGGATGTCATGTAATTTTTCTATCCTTAGGTCTTTGAAGACATACTCATTTTCTGCTTTGAAGTTTTTGCTAAAAAGGTATGTGTTATCAGTAATGGCAGGTATTTTGCATGAAATAAAATGATTTTTGAGCAAGCAGAAAATTTAACATAACTAGTAGAACACGTTATGTGCCAAAGGGGCAATGTATGTAAAAAGTATGGATTTCCAACTTTATTGGAAGATTTATAAAACAAAATATAGCCATCACCAACCTTGTCAATATAAAATTAACAGACTGCAAGCTAGGTAGATAGAACAGATTAAGGGGAAAGGAATGGTGCTAGTTATCTTCATCTTAAAATGTGGAGGCCAAAAGATAATTATTGTCCATACTTGATGGAATAAAAATAAAAGTGTTATCAAAAAAAGTGTTATCCATTAAGAGATAAATGGGTTAACATACGTGGTGCATATACAATGGAGTATTACGCAGCCTTAAAGGGAAATTAAGCTCTGATGTACACTACAACATGGATGAAACTGATGGAAATAAGTCAGTCACAAAGGAAAAACATTGTTTGAACCCACTTACATGAAACAGGCAAATATACAGTGACTAAAATTTAATAGGGGTTCCAAAGGCAGGTGAGAGGGGGTACGGGAGAAGAGGTGCTCAAGAGCACTGAGCTTCTGTTAAAGGGGCTGGAGGAAACTGGAAAAGCGTAGTGCTCATGGATGCACGGCTTGAAGAATGCCATCAGTGTCACTGAACTGTACATATACAGATTGTGGAATGCCCAAGTGTTTTTTACACATATTTTTATAAATTATAATTTTAAAGATTAAGAAGGTGTTAAAATATTACTTAAAATGCAAAAAGCGAAAAAGCCAGAAATGGTTAACTGTCCTGAAGAGGAAAGTTAGTTAAGAGCAAAAGAAAGCAAAATCACCATCTTTTATAGCAGGAAGCAAAAAAAAGAACATATAAAGTAGAAACAAAAATCAAGAAAGCACATGCTTTTGTATTATGGGAATATGTACTATTAAAAATGGCTAGAAGAGAAGTAGCTGCTGCCCATGAGGCTGGGGGGAAAGCGGAAAGGCAAAGGATTAGAGCTTTAACCGTGTGCAAGTATAACTAAATGAAAACATTAAGCTTTTGACAAAATTCTACAACTATTATCTCCTCCCCTTTTTTAATGTCCCCTTTGACATTGGGAAAGAGAGACCTTAATTTTTTAAAAAAGGAGACTAATTACTTAAAGAAGAGAAACCAATTCAGGGACTTCTCTAAGTATAAAAGTTATAATGAGGTCTCCAGGGGATTGTTGGTTGGCCCTTTGGGGTGTTTTTTTTATTATTGAGATATAATTCACAAGTCATAAAATCCACCAGTTTCTGCTAATGGCACTCCTAGGGAACAGCATTAAATATACCATGCCATTAGGAATATCTTAAAAAACAATAAAACCACAAAGATGAGAAAAATCACCTCTCAATTGTAAACCAGAAGAGATCTCAAAAATATTTCCAGTTTTTTTAAAAAAAATATTAGTCGATGTGCTTCTCATGGCCAAGAAAGGGTTCAGGTTAGGTGCTAGGAACAGTTAAGCAGGGCTATTAATATGAATCAATTAAAGTAAATCTTAGTGTTACAACTCTGGTGGCCAGATTTCAATAAAGATTTACAAGTTCTTGTACCAGTTCCAAGAACAACTAAAATGATCAGGGGGGCACAAATAATTACAGGGCAAAACATGCACTCTACGGACAAAATCAGATTAATGACAAAACCTCATTAGGCTTTAAGTGCATAAACTATGAATAGTATCAACACGGTAGATAGAATCAATTCATTAAGTTCCTCTCTGAACCAGTAGCTAGCTGAGAAATCTTCAGACAAGGTAATATGGGAGGAGAATAAACATGATTCCAGGTCCTAAATGAAGATGTACCCCAGGGAACAGGTTGGATGCACAAATCTCTTCTAAATGTTTAAGAAGTCATGGCTGTGACTCTTGAGATTGGTATCAAAGATGAAGACTAAACAAAATAACTCACCACCATCCAGTCGATTCCGACTCGTGACCTTATAAGATGGAGTAGAACTGCCCTTTGGGTTTCTGGGGACTTTTATACATCTTTATGGGAGCAAACGGCCTCATCTTTCTCCCTCAGAGCACCTTAGTGCGTTCAAACCGCTGACCCTGACGTTAGCAGTTCAACATGTAACCCACTGCACCAGCAGGGTGAGTTAACTTGCCCAAATCCCTGAGCAGCAGGACTAGCATCTAATTGGCTATAATGATCTGACCAAGCTACCAATAGTCCCTCTGTTTACCACCATGCTTCACCAACTTTCTCAAAGGCAAGGTACATTCCCTCTCACTCTTTTCTCCTTCCCCTCCCCCCCCCCCTTCTCTCTCACTTCTGTCTCCTCCCCAATATTTCACAAAGTAATCATGGGCAAGCTGATCATGTTGGCTCAAGCAGATAAACAGTAAGTATTAGTCACAGCTTGGATTGCTTATGTTTTCAAGATACAGACCTTTGATTCAAGCTTTGATCTTTTGTTTGTGTGGTGGTGGTGATAGGGTGGTACCAGGAGCCCTGGCGGTGCAGTGGTTAAGTGCTTAGAACAAACGGAAAGGTTGGTGATTCAGCCCACCAGTCACTATAGAAGCAAGCCGTGGCAGTCTGCTCCCATGCAGAGTGACAGTTTTGGAAACCACGGAGGTAGTTCTACTCTGTCCTACAGGGTGCTATGAGTCAGAAACGACACAACAGTAATGGGTGTTACATTAGATTATGTAGATACTCAGAAATTATGCATGAAACATAGGGTCTGGACTTCATTTATCATTTGCTCCCTAAAGTCAGCAGTTTTGAACAACTTGCTTCACAGGAGAAAAGATAAGGCTATTATGTCTGTTCCAGTACAGAATTATAGGCTGGGAAATCCATGGTGGAAGTTCTAGTCTACCAATTGGGTGATTATGAGACAGAATCGGCTGAAGTCAATGAGTGAGTTTGTTGGTTTGTTTACTATGACCAAAGTCATGATTAGTAAAGAAGGACCCTGTGGACCAATTGGTTGAATTCCTAGATGGCCAGGGTCACCATGCCAACCTTTGTAGGGGGCACCATTAACATTACAGTTGTACTAGTCACAATGCAGCAACCTTGTAGAAATATTGCCGTCACCATGCTCAAATTTGCTCCACCTCTGGTAATGGTTTTACCACCGGCCCAGCTGGCAGAAATGGAGTATTAGCTAGCAGAAATGGAGTATTATCTTCAATCTGAATTTGGTAATGGTTTTACCACCTGCCCAGCTGGCAGAAATGAAGTATTATCTTCAATCTGAATTTGAATCCATTCTACTTTTCAAATATGTTGTGAATTAGTTTCTGCCAAACTACTGATATGATCTGATTTCAATCTGCTTGCTCTCTCTTACTTGGGACTCCCCAAATGTTCTTTTTTTCCTGTTATTTTTTACCTTGGTCATCCTCTCAACATTATCTTTCTCATTAGTAATTAGGGAAATGAAAATGAAAATCACAATGAGGTATCACCTCACCTCTGCTACAATGGCAATGATGATAAAAACAGAAACTAGACATTGGTGAGGAAGGGCAGATATTGGAACCCTCTTCCACTGCTGGTAGGGCTAGAGGATGTACAGTCACAGTGGACACAGTTTGGCAGCTGTGTTCCTCAAAAAGGCAAGCATGAAACCCAGCATTCAAAATCGTAGGTCGACAAACAAAGTGAAAGCAGGAATTCAAAGAGAAGCCCGCACACCAAGATTCACTGCAGGGCTATGTATAATAGCCAAATGGTGGAAATGATCTCAATGCCCATCAATAAATGAATGGATACACAAACAATGTCAACATGATACACACATACAATGCATTATTATTCAGCCATACAGAGAAATGACGTCTTGATACATGCTGCAATATGGAGGAACCTTGAAAACATTCTGCCGAGTTAAAGGACAACTACCGTATGATTTCACTTAGTTCTGAAATAAATAAATACCGCATATACTTGTGTATATGCTGAGTTTTTAGCACATTAATTTAAATGGAATTCTATATACTATATAGAATTATATGTGTGTATAAATGCCATCAGACATATTCATATGAAAACAATTTAATATGACTTAGTTAAAAACTAACCAAGTTCATGAGTTCTTTATATTCAGTTTTCAGACAAGCCAATTTGTTCTTTCAATATGATTTTAACTCCACAAACTGGCCTTTAATCTTAGGATATAAAATCAATGAAATGAAAAGAACACAATCCGTTATCATTTCACCCTCTGTCTCATCAAAAGGCTTTCAGAAAGTTACAATCTACACATAGTAAACATCCAATTTTATAATCAGCACATTAAAAAAGTTCGTCACACATTTTCACTTAGCCCTGCTGGTTGAGTTCAAAGTGTTCTACTGGAAACAGGGAGTCCAGGACAGATGAACCCTCAGGACCAGTAGGGAGAGTGGCGATATCGGGAGGGTGGTAGGAGGGTGGGGTAGAAAGGGGGAACCGATTATAAGAATCTACATATAGCCCTCTCCCTGGGGGTTGGACAACAGAAAAGTGGGTGAAGGGACACTGTCGGACAGTATAAGGCATGATAAAATAATAATTTATAAATTATCAAGGGTTCACGGGCTGAGCCCCGGTGGTGCAGTGGTTGTGCGCGGGACTGCGGTCCACTGGGGCGGAGGTTCAATTCTAGCAGTGGGGCTGGGCCTCCTACTCCCACCACAGGAGAGCAGTGATGGCCCCCAGCCCCCCCAAAAATTATCAAGGATTCATGAGGGAGAGGGGATGAAGAAGGGGGTGGGAAAGAGAACCTGATACCAAGGGCTCAAGTAGAAAGCAAGTGCTTTGAGAACGATGATGGCAACAAATGTACAAATGTGTTTGACACAGTGGATGGATGTGTGAATTGTGATAAGAGCTGTACAAGCCCCCAATGAGATGACTAAAAAATAAGAATAAAATTAAATTAAAAGTCCTCTATGCTTAAATGATTTGATATAATTTCTTCATCTATTTTACAACTACTTCAAATAAATGGAAAGATATTTTGCTAAAATTTGCATTAAAAACGAAGCTTCCTATAAATTGGCATTGAAGTAGAGACCATCTAGCCCGGTGTTTTGTCCCTTGTAGAAAAAAATTCTCCAAGCCAGATTACAGCTGTTCCCTTTGATGTTAACTATAAACAAGGAGGAACACGCTACCCAAGCACCCTTGTTTTGCATAAGAAATCATGATATCACCATCCCTTATTAATGCCAATAAACCTTTTACAAAAGAAGTAAGCATTCTTGCCTGGATTATGAAATGACAGGAAACTGGTGAAAAAGTGAAAACAGGAATCATCACAGTTATAATATGCCCACATCATCTAAGAAGCCTGTGCACAGTAAGCAACAATGGAGCCCTGCTGAGTTCTGCAGTGGGAAGGAGTTGATATTCACTGGGAAAGACCTGAGTCATGGGAAAGAATGCTAATGTGTATTTAGTAGCTAACACTGACAAGATACTATTATATGAGCATCACATGTTTTAAGTCACTAATCCTCCAAAGAGCCCCATAAGGCAGAGAGCAACTAAAACACAGAGAAGGTGAATAATTTGCTCAAGGTTACCCAGGCATCCTGGCCGCAGAGCCTCTGCTGGTAACCACCACGCAGCACGGCTTCCTGGAACACAAAGTCATGTTACTACTGGCACCTGAAAGCAGAACAGCACATCTATGGGCTTCTGAGAGCCTACATCCTCCTCTCTTCTTGCAAGGCTGTTTCCATGGGAACTAGGACAGAAAAATCATCAAGGACAAAAAAGAAGCTAGGGCTGGCTACTGCTTCCAGTCCTGTGGGACAATAGGAACAAACTCTTCTTGTGGCCCTGCAGCAAAGCGGCCATTCTATGTAAACAGGGCTAAAAAGGGCAGGTGAAAAACCAAGTGAAAATGGAAGAGAACAAGAGAGGAGGAAAGAGCCCCAAAGTTAAAAACCAGCAGAGAGCAAAGAAGGAGCATGAATAAACAGGCTAAAATTGATTGTAGAAATCATTCCATCTCCCCTCCCCCACCACCACCACCATCACTGAAATAGAACCTACTCGTTGCCACCCTCCAATATAGCATTTGGCCATATTCAAAGCGGAAATGAAGCAGCCCTCTGAACGAAGGATGTGCACACAGTAGGCAGATAATAAATGCTTACCTAGTATAAAAAATTACTAACTAAAATTAGGCCAGAGAGACACAGCAAGTACTCTGAGGGGGCTGTCAAACGTAACTAACATTTTACAGCTGAGAAAGAGATGCGCCTAAAGGGGACACAAGGTCAGTATTTCCACCTGGATTCAAAAGCGGATTTCAAAGTGCTAACACATACTCTGAAACTACAAAAATATAGTTCAAAGATATTCAAGGTCTGGGCTGAACCCCAGTGGCCTGGTGGTTGTGCGTGGGACTGCAGCCCACTGGGATGGAGGTTCAATTCCAGCTCCCAGGAGCAAAGGCTGGACCTCCTACTCCCACCAGCTGAGGACAGTGATGCCTAAAAAAAGAAAAAAAATTAAAAAACAAACAAAAAAAGATATTCAAGATCTAAATAAATAGAAAGACAGGACCTGTTTATGGAACTGAAGACTTAATATTTGTTAAGATGGCAATACTTTCCAAATGGATCTACATATTTGACCATATCCTAGCTGGCTTCTTAATAGAAACTATAAAAGAAAGATAAGCTCATCTTTTAGAAACTTAAGGAACTCTAAATAGCCCAAACAATCTTGAATAGAGTTGGAATATTCACACTTTCCAATTTCAAAAGTAGCTACAAAGCAATGGTAAACAAGACAATGTGGTACTGGCATGAAGAGGGTATATATATAACTAGATGAATGAAATGGAATTGGGAATTCAGATATAATAAACACATCCATTTATCGCCACTTAATTTTTGACAAAGATGCCAAGACTATTCAGTGGGGTAAAAACAGCTATTTTAACAAAGGTAGCTGGGATAACTAAGTATCGATATGCAAGAAAAGGTAAGACCTTTAACTTACGCCATATGAGAAATCGATAAAAATCTAAATTGAAGAATTAAAACTATAAACTTTGGGGAGACATATGTAAATTTTTATGACCTCGAGTTAGGCACTAGATCTTAAATATAACACCAAAAGCACAAGGAGCAAAGGAAAATATGGACAAATTGGAGTTTGTGAACATTAAAATCAGATCTTATAATAAAGCACAGGTATCTAAGATAAGTTAACGCATTCAAATCAATAATTTAAAAATTTAAAAATCCAATTTAACATAAGGACAAAGTACAAATAGACATTTCTCTAAAGATACATAAATAGGCAATAAGGACATGAAAAGAAATTCATCAAAATAAGCCGTCGGGGAAATTTAAAGCAAAATCACAATGAGAATGCTACCCCTTCAAACTCACTAAGATGGCTCAAATGAAAAAAAAAATTGCTGATGATACCAAGTGCCGGCAAGGATGTGGAAAATAGTACAACTCTCACTCCACTGCTCATGGGACTATAAGATGGTAATGGTACAGCTGATCTGGAAAATAGTCAGAAGTTGCTCAAAAGCTTAGGCAAAGAGTTACCATACGATACAGCAAAATCCCATGCCTAAGTATAAACTAGGCAGAAAAAACTAAAACAAATACTCAGACAAAACTGTACGCAATTGTTCATAGCAATATTACTCATTATAGCCAAGATATAGAGAAACCCAAATAGGTGTCAAATGATGGGTAGACCTGTAAAAAAAAATGTGCTGCATGCATATAATGGACTATTATTCAGTAATAAAAGCCTATAGAGTACTGATGCATGTTAAAATATGGAGAACCGTGAAAACATGCTAAAAGAAAGAAGCCAGGCACAAAAGATCACATATCATGATTCCACTTATGTGAAATGTCCATAATAGGCACATCTATAGAGATTAGGAAGTCGATGGTGGTTGGCTAAAGATGGAGAGGTACAGTGGGGCAGTGGGGATTGAGCGGACTGGTAGCTAAAGGGCATGAAATTTCATTTGGGGGATGATGAAAAATGTTTGAAAACTGATTGTGGTGATGGCTACATAATCACTGAATTGCACACTTTAAGTGGGTGGATTGTATGGGATGTGAATTATAATTCAATGAAGTTACTACCCTCTAACATTTGTTTCAACACTTAAATTGAATCTAAGATCAAAAAGAAACACCTTATTCCTTCTCATCTTGTACTCCACTAATTAAAAGATATGGAGATGCCAGCAAGGGCTCAAGAGTGCCAGCCCATTGATCATGTTAATTTCCAGAGGCACCCAAAGAATCCGGTCCTGTCTGTGCTGCAATTGTTCTAAGTCAGTGCCTGACATATTACTAGATCTTCTCCAACTTTCTCTAATGTACACACTGATGTTTCGCAAAATGGCCTCATGACTCTCAATTTACAAAGGGAAACTCCAGGAGACTGGAGATGGTTGCAAAGAAATTACAAAAAGCCTGGCAGCTGTCTCAGATTAAGGGAGAGACAAGAACCAACTTGATTAACAGGTGGATGAATCAAACACTACATGTCTCTGAGAGCCAGAAACCATTCTAAGGGCCATCAAGCAATACTATCGTACCTGGTCTGAATGAAACCAAGTAAACTCCAACAATAACTGGCAAAGAAGAATCGCACCCTTAGTGCATTGGATTAGACATGGTGACCACAGAATTTCAGCTACCACATTCATGGATTTACTTAACAAATACTTCATATCTAATAGTCACAGTGTTCGAAGAAGATTCCATCTAATGATGGTGACCCAACGTGGGCAGGAGAACTGCTACTACCAGCCTCGTCTTTCAAGGTGTTTTTGGCTAGCACTTGAGTGCTTAACCATTTGTGGCACCCAGAACTCCCATTGAAGGAGATATATAAGTAGAAAGCACATCCTGTTCTCCAGAATAATCATAACATCTAGATGGAAAAAACTAGATAAAGCAATCATCCGACAAGGGGAATTTGTGTCTATATACTACTCTGACATGACAGTCAAACCTGCAAAAACTGGAAGCTGTGTGAGGTGGAAGTCTATCAGAGAAAGAGAACTCACTAAGTGTTTATGTGGTAGGATTCTTCGTAGAGACTGATAGAAAAATCCTAAGAAGACTGCACCCTGTCAAAGGCAGTAAACTTGCAAGACACAAAAAAACAAGGCAGCCCCATTGAGTTCTGGCTGTGTAAAAGGAGGACTGCGTCTTGACAAGACCTTCACAGCAAAGAACTCCATGATGTACACTAAGCACTATAACTTGTTATATTCATTCGTTACTGTTCTTAGATCCAATGACTTACTGACATTTTTAAAGATACTATTTTGACATCATATTCTTCTTGACCTATTAAGTCTGAATAAATACCCTACACATTAAGAGACTACCATTTTTTTAATTCCCTATCAGGAAAAGCATTACAGTTAACTGCTAATAAGGGCATCTCTGCATTCTCCAAGATGGATGAAATTCTATACTTACCACAAGACCTTTGCCAACCCTAAACTTCAGAATCAATATAGGTTTCAGGTTACAAGACAGCCTAAAAGCAGAATCTTTTACGAGGAGATAAACACAAGAGTCATTTATGCCACAGCATTCAATTAGTTGGATTATAAAGTCAAAAGTAAATTAACATTTTCACCATGATTATTACTTTGAAAGGAAGAGGGATGATCATGGTGTGAGAGAGACAAGAGCTCAAAAATGACTACATTAAAAAGACAAAAATCACTAATCTTAAACTCAATCCAACAATTTCACTCTAATTGTGGTAGTTTCATAATCTGTTGTCAATGTAAGACTTAAGAGTAAGGGGTGAGGGGTTAGCCCTCTTGGGTCCCACTTGGGTGACCTTATTTGGAGGCGTTAAGGAGATCAACAGCATGCTGGAGGTGGGACACACGCTCACTCCCTATGTGGCGTTCCTGTTGAGAAGACACATGGGGCTACCCTAGAGCCCTGGAACTGAAGGAGTCACATGGAGACCCCGGCCAGCACTGAGATGCTTCTACTACCACTGGATCCCCAAGACTTTCCACCCACTGGTTTGTGATCTTCTTGTATTCAGCATTACTTCATAGCTACGTAAGTCTAAAGAGGTATTTATGGACTAGTATTAGACATATGGGCTAAGATTACACTTATGGACTTGATCTGGACTGAGCTGACATGCTTTCTTAATGTACAATTACTCTCTCTATAAAACTTTTTCCAGCTGAGCCCTGGTGGTGCAGTGATTGTGTGCGGGACTGCGGCCCACTGGGTTGACGGTTCAAATCCAGCAGCAGCTCTCCAGGAGCAAGGCTGGGCTTCCGACTCCCACCAGGGCAGTGATGCGGGGGCGGGGGGGGGGGGAGTCCTTCCTATACACGAGTGTCCATGAATTTGTTTCTCTAGTCGACCCAGACTAACACAATAGTAAAGGAGAATAAGGTGGGTAATATAAGCACAAGTCCATTTGTGTTTTATTAAGTATGATTACATTCTTTTAGTTTGGATATGGCATTTTATTTTTAAAGGGGAGGAATAAATTATCATCATCGTTAATATTCTACAATGACAGTAGAAGTAACCATGTGGGTTCTGAGATGACAAATCTTTGGGGAAGTTGAAGGCCTTGTCTTTCTCCTGTGATGGCAGTCAGTTTCAGCTTTGAATTTTGCGTATGGCAGTATGTCCATCTGTATTTATTTATTTGAAAACATAAAAATTTATCTATATTAGCAGAAACTCAGTACGATTTTAAGTGAAAACTCTGTAAAGTGTGGTTTGAGCAATATAATACAGTAATTTGTCACCGTCAATTGTTACTAAAGCAATTTCTCCATTTTTTTAAATTATTCCCTTGGAGGGTTGAACTTCCTAAAAGGAATAAAACCAAGAGAGCGTATGCAGCTAAATGTCAAGCCAATGCCATGCACTTGGTTCTGAAGCAAATAAATTTAGGAAAGCAGAAGGGGTAAAGAACAGAGAGAGGGGTCAAGGAGAAATAGGAATGATGTATTTTACGATGCTCTTCCCCTCATAAATTATTAGGCATCTATCTACTTTCTCGAGTCTTGCCCCTAGGTCACCTGGTCTTATAATTGAACATCTGGCAGTGGTATTTTAAAATAGCATTGCAGCGAAATAGTTCCCAACATTCAAACACTCACCCTTCCTGGCTCCAATTTTTACCAATAGGGGCCACATCCATAACTGTCTTGCTCAGAGAGACATTATTCTCTAACGTTCCCCTAACAGTCCTCCCACATCTGCTATGGACCCTAGGCCCTTCTTCTTGACTAATCCTGTTCTTCAGCTTCTTTCTGTCCAGTGGCTTCTTTCCTCTCTCTATAGGTTCATAAATATGCTCAACATACTGCCACCATCCAGTCAACCATTAAATGCGATATGCTCTCTTGCCTATTTCATTCCACCATTTACAAAAACGAGAATTTATTTACACAAACAACTTCACCTGCTCTACTTCCACTGGCTTCTCAAACCATTCCAGTGCATCTCTTCTACCTACTCCCCACATTCATGCTCTACTGACTCTTCTAATGAAGATATTGCGGACTTCATTGTGCAATAAAAAAGCATACTCTCTCCCCAGTGACTGGTTACTTTCAAGAAAATTACTTTATCCTTCACAAAGTTGACAACACCCTCTAAACCTTATTTTCTTCTGATTTTCATGGCTTTTCTGTTCTGCTTACTTCTTAAAAATGCCAAGGGGATCCGTACTTGAAACTCTTTTTATTATGCTATAAACACTATTTTGGGGCCACCATCTGTTCCACTTAAAATACTATCTATATTCTGTTGTCTAAAACATCTTTCAGTTGTCTAGAAAAATCACCTTTTAGGTCAACTTTAGCCCACAACTCAACTTCTACAAGTCCTAAATAATTTTCTTTCTCACCAAATCTACTTCTCTCCTCTTAGTTAATAGCGTGACTAGCCACTCAACCTCCCAAAGTAGAAACCTCAGTATCCTTGAATCATCTGCCTCTCTCATATCATCATCTCTATTCTGTCACCAAATCTTATCCATTTTACTTCGTAATCTCCCTTAAACCAGTTTTCCTCTCTGTTCCCACGTCTATTAGTATATCTGGTATCTTTACCTCAGAGGATCCATTTCAACCACCTCTCTGTCACTAGTCTCTCCATATTGACCCCATATTATTAAAAAAACAAAATAACCATCTTCCTAAAATAAATTCCAAACTAAAATGAGATCTCCTATTTTCTCCTACCAGACTGACAAAAACTGAAATGGAAAATAACAACCGTTTGGGTTAAGGATATATAGAAAGAGAGACTCTACACGGTGAGGGAAATTATGCAAAATATGGGGACAATATTTGCCACAGTTTTAAATGCCTCCCTTTGATCCAGCAATTCTATTTCTAGAATTTTTTTATTCTAATGAATTAAACTATTAGTGAAAAAGATAACCAAGTCAATCCTGAAGTTCCTATTACTCCCAGCAAAGTCTCAGCCCTTCTTCACAGCTATGTCTCACTCATGCCCACACCCTTCATCTTAGAAGACCAGAGCTCCTTCTTGAGTTGAAAGGCCAACCCCTGCCTGCACAGTTCACTCACACTTCCCTATCACATTATAATCCATTTTTCGTTCCCCCTGTAACTCGCAAAGACTTCAGGGACAATGATTTTATGTATGTATTTCATTAGCACATGCCTGACATTTAGTAGGGATTCAACAAACAGGTACTGAATGAAAGTGTTATCTTCCTCTTTATGGGAAAAATGTCTCTACCTCCAGTTTTAAATCTCCAGTTTTAAAAGGCTACTCCCTAAAATGCTCCCTCCTACACACGTTACATAAAATCTTTTCAAGTCACTTGTGAGTATTTATTTGTTTGTAGTTCAGTTCTCAAAGACCTAAGAATCCCCACACTAGGTCAGAGCTGTAGCCTGTTCCACTTAGAATTTTAACTCTCAAAGAGGTACCAAGAAATACATTTTAAGAAGCCGATTGTCCTCCCAGATGTTGAGTTAAACATTTAAAAGTATCTTCCCAAACAACTTACTTCTTCAGGTTAATATTAATCCATTACATTTCAAAGCATGGTTTGAAATCATTTGTTGCATTATTCTGCCAGAGCCCTTTTCCCACGAGTTTGAGAAGTATTTTGTATAATACTTAAGCATAGTAAGTAGAAAAGTATGATGTAGGTCATACTGTATATCCATATATAAGAACTTAAGCAGTTTGACCATTCATTCTATTTTCATAATTAAATCAAGTTCCAAGTTCTTAATTCTAAATGAAGGCTGGCAATAGCCTAATTGCAAGCTCTAGGATTACAGTTCATTTTTATTCCCGTCAGTCATTATCTTTCTAGACTGAAAATTTCTTTTCTATTCTGCCCTGACACAAAATCAACTCTTAACTCTGCACCATTTCACTTTTCTTAATTTTGAGTTATCTTACATAATCGAAACTAAAATAACAATGTAGATAGGTATGTGAGATTTACTTTGATTGTATAAAGGTTTAAAGTAAAAAAAAAAAAAAAAAGTTTAAGTCAAGAAAACTTCACCCTTGATGTAAATGAGAAAAGGTAGCCTTCAAAAACACATTTGTCAAATCACTTTACCCCCAAACTTACAGGAAACCCTAAGGTAGACTTTACACAGAAACTTACAGGAAATCATAAGGTAGTCCTCACAGTTGCTTTTGTCATCATCTTGCTGGTCTACAGGGAGCCCATTGGCATCAATGACTGCTTCAGAGGCACAGTCTGCTACCAGTACTTCTTCTGAAATGACGTCGGTTGTCAGAGGATCAGTGACGATTTCGGCTTCCACTACATTATCATGAACCACGTGTTCAACATGTCCAACATCAGGCACATGTATAGATTCACTTGTCAAGACATGTTCTGGCATGGACATTGAGGCTGAAGTAATGTCTGAAGCTAAAACATCATCTGGGACTGTGCAATGTGTTAAAGAAACTTCTTCGGTTACATCTGAGTCCAGCACTTGTTCAGGAATGATGACAGTTTCAGATACACCTGTTTCTTCCATGATATCTTGGCATTGAACATCTTCTATAACAACGTCCTCAATAACATCTTGGATCACAACTGAATCTGGGTCATCAGGAACAAAGTTATGCACAGTTATGTCTGAATCCACAACATCAGAAACAAAAACAGTTTCTTGTACTTCCACAACAATTTGATCACCATCCATGTGTGTAGCATCAGCTCCTTTAAAAAAAATTAAAATGACAAATTCAAGTAAGCATGCATGACAATCTAAGTAATATAAATGACATATTTAATTTCTACCTGGAATAGAAAAGCAACTTAGTTTTCTCAAACATTATGGCAGACTACAGAAATAAGGAGAAAATTCATGTTTGAGTCATCAAAATAGGAAACTTTAACACAAAGACTTTTTGTGCTCATCCCAAATTAACTGTTAGAGAAATGCTAGGACAACAAAACAACAGAGGCAAAGAAAAAATATTCCAAGAAGGAAAATTCGAAGCACACTAAATAAACTAATATGCATAGGTCCTTACAGGGTGGTTATTATTATTAAAGAACTTCAGGAAGGCAAATGTCTCACCTTCCCTCACTTTTCTTTCTTTATGTCCCACCTCTCTCATCACTTCCTATCTTTTCTTCTTTAAATTTTCCCATGGGTGGGAAGGGATTGTTCTCTTTCTTTTTTCCCTTTCTGTTTGGATGCGATATGCCACCAAATATCTTTTGTCCATGACCATGCATATTTAGAAATTATTCTAAGAATATGGGACTTAATTAACCCACGGCACATCCTCAGAATATAAGAAACTCTAATTATCGTGTACTCTGTAGTTAAAGATTTAAGGTAGAGGTTGAACCAATTCAAGCCCAGGGAAATGAAAACAATTTAACCAAAATCACAGTTGACACAGCATATAGTGCTCAGTAAGCATTATTTTGAATGAATGTTACAAACAGGAATAGAACTATCCTTACGAAAAATATAAATGTAGTACCTGGACTCCTGCTCCAGAGAAATATCAACAAAATTTTATAAAAAGGCTTACTAAAAAGCTAGTCAGGCAGTCAGTGCTTCTGATTATGTCAAAGTCCAGGCAGGTGTCTAACTCTATGATTGTGTCATCGGCCAGGTCCTCAGATGACGGACTACATGGCTTCAGCAGTACACAAAACCGGTCACCAGGGGCCAAGGAGTATTAAAAAGTATACTTACAGTCAGTTAATTCCTATTTTAATTAAAGTTAGAAAGAATAAAACAATGTTCCCTGACTTTTCTATCAAACTTCTACAAAATGCTTTACTCATTTGTTTGCAATATGTTAGCATCACATCACTGATGGCATGGAATCTCTATTGTTCAGACATGAATATGAAAACACTGAGTGGCAAGAGCATTGGCTAAAGCTTCAAATCAGAGAGCAAGGTTTTTAGAGTCTTAACAGGTCTGTGACCTTGACAAGTCATTTCACCACTAAGTTTCGGTTCCCTTATGTGTAAAATGAGGGTAGTGGTATAGACCACGCCCACCTCACAGGACTGTTGTGATGATCAAACGGAAATGTATGGGGAGTGTTTTGAAAAACTGGAATGAGGGGTTTCATTATCATTAAGACCTATGAAATTGGAAGCACTGGCAGATTTTAGTGACTTGCTCAAAGATAAACAAATACCCTAAGTATTAACAATTAGGGCTAAAACAAAAATAACCCTTTCAATCCTGCTAATAAGTCTATGACCCCTGTTTGCTGGTTTGCAGCAAGATTAAGTTAATAAATACAGTGTGCTTTTCTCTAAAGGCCTTAAAGTCTCTCTTTAGAGCATATAAATTATACTCCATGTTGTGATAAAAAAGAATTATCACTGTATACTTACTTATTATTACGAAATGAGTCGAAACACTATCCCAAATTGTTAAACACACACACACAGGTTTTGGAGAGTAAACCAATTTAAAAACTAAAAACAGAATTCTTGTTTATTGATAAGTTTAATTATTATTTCCTTACTATACTGCAATAAGATCATTTAAAATCCAATGCAAAAATCATTAATATTTTATCAAGGCAGCTAGCTAGTTAATAGAAAGCCATTATGCACTATAAAACCTAAGGTTTACAGTGGAGTGTAATTGAAAAGAGAAATTTTAAATTGTGAATATATTTATTCTTATTATTAGAACTTTAAAAATATAATTTTCTATGTGCAGCTTGGGTAGTGTTACATTTCTATCTGCTTGAAGAAAGTTCCTTTTGGGAACTTGTGAGAGACAGGGTCGTGAATGCAAGACAGGGTCAGAAGAGCTTGAGTTATACTTTACCTACTGGGAAAAAGAGAACAGAAAAATGACATGATTCGTGTTATTTTATGGTGAGCACTCTGACTGGTATACTATGAAGAAAGAGACTAACGGCAAGGAAAAGAGGTTAAAGGCGATCACAGGCTTTGAGATGAGAGCAGGAAGCAGAATGATGAGGCACAGATATAAACAAGGAACATTTTCAAAGAGAAAACTAATGGACTTAGTGGTATAGCTGGGCAAAGATAAACACTAAGATTTGATACTGCTGCTTTTACTGACAGAACATGAGAGTTAGTTCTGAGGGACTCAAACTGTGAAAAGGAGAATTACAATATGCTCTTTAATGTTTGTAGAGTCTATCACAGGGATAACAAGACACTTAAGAGTGAATATAAATGGGAGAGTCCAGCAATTAATTCATCCTCTTGATAACCAACCCTGATTAGGTAGTTAAAATGTACAACACCCCCAAGCAGTTATTTTTACCTGTTGGATCAAAAAATGAGTTTGGCCCTTGTGGTTGTAATTCAAGTCCATCTTTATCCATGGCCTTTAATTCTCATCAGTCACAGCTCCTAAATCAGAGAATAAATAAAAGAATGATTTTTATATTATACATTACACATGTCATCATGATGTTTTTATCTCTGAAACTCTCAAATTACGAGACAGATGCAAATTTAAGTGTATCGACCTAAAATAAAAGAAAAATTGACTTCCAATGATACACAGGCAGATTTAACACTGGATAGAGCCCTACTGGAGTAGTGGTACTGGGCTGCTAGCCGTAAAGTCAGCCGTTCGAAACCACGAGCGACTCTGCGAGAGAAAGATGAGGCTTTCTACTCCTGTAAAGAATTACAGTCTTGAAAACGCATAAGAGCAATTCTACCTTGTCCTACAAGGGTGCTACGCGTTGGAATCGACACAATGGAAGTGAGGGTTTTATATTTATATTTATGTGTGTGTGTGTGTGTGTGTGTGTGCCATTATGCATATCACATCATTGACAGAACTTGTTGGCTGAACAGTAAGGTCAGCTGCTTGAACACACCAGTGGTTCCACATGAGAAAAGACCTGGTGATCAACACACAAAAATTACACAGAAAATACAAGCCCATTGCCACACAGTCTAATTTCGACCCCCAAAGTTACCCTATAGGATAATAAAGTAGAAATGATCCAAAGGATTTCTCCCAGGCTGGAAATCTTTTTTTACATAAGGAAATTGCCACACCCTTCTCCCACAGAAAATCTAGTGGGTCTGGGCCACTGACCTTTCAGTTAGCAGTAGAGCGCTTAACCCTTGAACCCCTTCTGCTCCGATGAACGCTGGGGGCAGGTCTATTCTATCCTAAAAAGATGACTGGGTTAGTTAGTTCGACAGCATACAATAAACAAGATGCTTGAGACCCCCGTTTGGTTCTGAGTCAATGTGCCTCATGAGCAGCCACACTGACGCAGTGGAGGCTTGGGTACTATTACTGTTATGACGGTGAGCAGGGGTCCGTGAATCTGCCAGTGTAAAATGCATTAAAAAGAAAATAGTGGCAATCTATTTCCAAAATTAGTCAGTGGACGACGCCCTGCAGATCACAACGGACCCATCCACAACCAATCATGCGGTGGCACAGTTCCACGGTGTATAGGTTTACATGAGTTAGGGACCAGATTTCTATGGTAGCGAACAACATATAAGAAAGCAAGGCAGATCAACCAAACAAGTAAACATTGTCTTTTTAATATTTATTTAAGTATTGCTAAATAAAATTCATCTTGATAAATTTTGGCATATACATAAACCTATTATTACCGCTACCCTGACAAACTACAGAAATACCCTTTCGAGTACACCTATCTCCTCTCAGTCCACACGTCCCATACCCCATAAAGATAACCAGTTTTGTTAAGTTTCAACCTAAATACAAGAGTAGTTTACTAGGTAAAATTTCTATATGCTTTTTTTTTTCTTTTTCTCTTTTAAAAAAAATCAGTCCCCAACTACCACAAATTATGCAGTCAAGTTTCCCACGTTTGTGGAAATCACAGGGGTCAGCACATCCGGAGTGCAATGGATAAGCCTCGCCCTGGGAAAACCACCTTCATGATCATGGTATCTCCCCTGCCAGGTAAGTATTCTATATGGTTTTAATGCTCTCTAAATTTAACATAATCTGCTCGGTTTCGGCCAATAAATTAAGTAATGATACAAATCCAAAGTGCATAGCTATAGTAAACACTCATGGGATTTCTGCCTAACTTAACATGACCTCTCTTCGTTGATTATCTTATCTAGAGGAATAAACTCCCACACTGTATTTATGTTTTGTTGGCCACAGTTGATTGGTACGAGCTATAAAATAGTAAAAAGGTCATCTGCGAGAACAATAAAATCAAAGTCCTATCCCTGAGAACCTTAAAATTATGAGCCAGAGTCCATCTATCTCTTCACAAATCAAAATGTGCATGATTTGTTACATGGAAAACCAACTTGTCCCATAAACTTACAATCAAATCACAGTAAGCCAATATCAGGGAGGAAGGAAGCAGGTAAAGATGGTTCATAAAGATAATGTTCTCTATCCTAGCTTGATGAGTATGTCTGGGGTCTTAAAAGTTTGCTAGCAGCCATCAAGATACAGCTAGGATGTAGCTGTATGTGTGTGGAGCAAAAAAAAAAAAGGCAACCAAAGGCTCAAAGGGGCAACTAAACTCTAATAGTCTACACCAACCATCTTGACAACAGAAGAACCATCGATGGTAGCCAGTTATCACTACCAACTGCTCTGGCAGGGATCACATGAGAAGGTTCTGGATGGAATGGGAGAAAAATGTGGAACAAAACTCAAATTCCTAAAAAGAGACACACTTACTGGATTGATAGAGATTACAGGAACCCCTGAGACCAGTGTCCTCGGATACACTTTAAACTTGGAACTCAAACTATTCCCGGTGGTCACCTATCAGCCAAAAGACAGCTTGGCTCATAAAATAAATACTATAATGCTGACACATTGTGAAAAGTATAACAAATGTCATAAAATATTATCTACAGGATTTTTTTCTTTTTTAAAGAGCCTCTCTCACACTATCCCTTTCTCTAGTGTTCTTTCTCTATTTTTCTTTTCTTTTTTTTTTGGGGGGGGCATCACTGCCCTCAGGTGGTTGGAGTAGGAGGCCCAGCCTTTGCTCCTGGGAGCCGGAATTGAACCTCCAACCCAGTGGGCCGCAGTCCCGCACACAACCACTACGCCACCGGGGCTCAGCCTCTTTCTCTATTTCTATCTTATCAAAGTTTGTCTCTCTTCCATGATTGGCTGAAATGATATCATCTAAATATATGAGTTGAGAAAGATCATTTTCCAACTTTGGTTTAGACGACAAGAAGCTTATAAATAAAAAATAAAAAGAACCCAATAGAGGGGCAACGAAGGAAAAACTTATCAACTAACGTGTTAGCTACTGGTTCTAGGCGTTAATGAAATAACAGGCAAAAGAACAGACATCAGGGAAGGTAGTTTACTCATGTTGCAAGTATCGCATAAGTCCCATAATTGGTTTCCCTATCACTACTTTCTCACTTTCTAATCCACCTTAAACAGGGCTGTTAGAAGACTCTTTTAACTTCATGATATTTTGCAGATGATATAACTACAGCATGCTTATTAAAATTAACAGAGGAGCCATTTTTTCTGAAGCACAATTTAGATAATGTCATTCTTCAGTTCACAAATATTTAATGACTCCCTGTTGCCTTTCGAATGAAGGAGAAACTTCTTAGTCTACACTCTTCCAAGATCTGGCCCCAAATAACCTTGCTACAATTATTTCTCTTAACTTTCCTTTAAGCAACCCCTGTACCACCACACATGCATATGTACACACTTCAGTCTAACAGAAACGCCCAGATGCCTCTTTAAGACCCCAACTTTACATCTGGCTCAGGGGTCCGTCTATCTGAAAGACTTTCCTCCTATCATCTTTTGACTTAGGTGAGCCATAAATGTTTAACAAGTAATTAATTATTTTGACTATTTCCCCCTTTTGTCATTTTTAAATAGTTTTTTTTTTTTAAAAAAAGCTTTGTTTTCTGCTCCCAAAGCAGAGATGAAGACACTTCATTCTATTAATCTCTCTGGGATTGGAAAAGCTAATTTTAACAATCAGAATAACACTGGGTTCTTAGAAGGTACAGTATATGCTGGGGAAAAGGTCTCAGGATGGCAGTATAGTTAGGATGGAATAGTAACACAGAAACCTACTCTGAGGTTTTCACTGACTTTGCTGATAGGTCTTTCCATCAGGAATCAAACCCAAGACCCCCGTCTTAGGTTCAGGGAAATAGAAGTCTAACATTTGGGGTAAACAAATATACTGGACAAACTTCTGGGATCTCGCATATTCCCTTCCCAGTTGTAAACCTGATGATACTGAAAATAAAGGATTGAGAGAACTCGGGAAATCCATAAAACTTTCTTCCATCCTTTAAAATTAATCAACAAAAAGTGTTTGATATCCATGGTAATGAATTTATTTCTTTTTACATGTTCTTGATGCCTAGAAACCTCCATGGTCCCCTCTTGGACAAGTTTCAACAACAGGTTGCTTGGATAAGGGGGCTTCAAAAAGTTGTTGGAAAAAAACTCCATTCTCTTTTCCATTCTTCCGTGAATTTTCTAAAGCTCCCCCTCAAAAATTTCAAGCATGTTTTTTGCCCTTAATATGGATACAAAAATTATTTTTCTGTTTTTTGTCTCCTACTCAACAATAAAGCCTTTGAATTTTATGACTTGGCCCTAGATTACGACGCTCAGAGCACCATTTCATTAGCCAAGTACATAGAGTGATGGAAATGTTCAACCCGCAAGAAAGACAAACAAGTAAATCTGTCTATAAATTTTTCTTAGGGAGAAATTGTAGCTGGGGGAAATTTGTGTTTAAACCAGACTATGTTTTCTCTTAAGCTTCATCTCTTCCCATTCCCTCCCCCCGCTTCCATGTTATTTTGGCCACCCTCTCTCCAGACATCTAGCTTTCAAAGTTGAAGTCATATTTCACATCTCTTTCCACATATGCCCTTAAATTTGGGTCAAAGTCACTCTAGCTCAGAGGTCCTCAAACTTTTTTGGCCAACTGCTCCCTTTTCAGGAAAAAAAATTACTCAGCGCCTTCCTACCCATTAAAAACTATTCTACTATAGCTCATAATCCAGGATAAAAATGTAGATATCTGCTTTTGCAGCCCCCTGGACTGTTTCAGTGTCCCCCAGGGGGTAGTATTCTCACTGTGGGACATTTGGTTCTAGTTTACTGGCTTCTTTTCATTTATCTAGCACTATGTTTCATTCTTGGTACATAGGGTGGCATGAGCCTGAGGCAGTTTGACAGCATCCAACTCCCACAACCACTCCAACAGATATCCTCATCTCACTACCTGGCCCAGGGGGCCTTCTCACTACGAAGTCTTGGGCCTTTCTCAAATTCAGGGAAATAGTCATGTTTGTTTATGTTCTTCCACTTGATCCATTCTTAGTAGAACTTCTGTCAAGATATTGTAACATACAGCTTTCATCTCACTCTAATTTTTTTGCTCATATTTGTCATTGTCTCTACATCCTCAGAGAAGCCCCCAATTTTTTTTTTGCATGCTCACTAATTTGACTTTCATCCCATCTACTTAATTCTTATTCAGAAGATATTTTAATGCCGAAATGACACAGGTTTCTTTTTCGCCGAAATTTCTTCTTTTTGGAGAGGACATGGATGTGTGCGTATTCAATTATTTTCGAAGATTTTGTTTCTTCTGTTTCCTCTAAAAAAAAGAAAGAAACAAACTGTTTCCTCTGGTGTTTGTTATTTCAAACTTCGGGCTGTCCACAAAAGCAGGAATCTTCTGGTTAATCTGTTCCTATCTGTAGACAAGGATCTGGTCAAGAGTTACAGTCTGATAGCTAGGATTTATTTCTTCCATCCAGTGAGAATCAGTTTGGGAGATCCTCTATCAGGGAATATAAATTCTAACCATAGGAGCTCTGTTTAGACTTAAGTCCAGAGAGAAAGTAACCAGTGAACAAGTAGACTTTTTTTTTTTTGCATCACTGCCCACTGGTGGTCGTGGGAGCCACCCAGCCTTGCTCCTGGAGAGCCGCTGCTGGATTTGAACCAAGCCCCGTATGCCACAGTCCCACACTCAAACACTTACTCCACTGGGGCTGTTAGCCCCCAAATAGACTTTCTTCAATGGTAGATGAGTATCTTGTCTTCCAGGTGCTGGAGGATCCCTATCGTTCAAGACAGCTCCAAGTCACCCCCACACTGGAGTTTCCTATATCCAAATTTTCAATTCAGATAGATGAATTTTGGGCATTATCCCAGGACAAGATCTATAAACCAGTTGTCACTGTGACCCCATACATTTCTGGGGTTTTTTGAACAGCTCCGGACTTTCAGAAATAGATTACCATGCCTTTCTTCTGAGGCACCTCTAAGCAACCAACCTTTTAGTTAGCAGTCAAGTGCTTACCCATTTGTGCCACTCAGGGACTCCTAGAGACATCTCTACTTCTAGGTAACAGCGTGGTTTTCCGTAGTTTTAATTATCTGCCTGTGCCCATAACTGCTCACACCCCAAGAACCTCACGGATTCTCTCACTGGGGAATCTTGCAGGATTCTTACTTTAGATGACCCTTCCTACTTTCTGAATGGGGCCACAAATTCAATACCCCATCTTGGATTTTACCATTAACTGATTCTCATTTACTTTCTTCAGTCAGGATTCATTGTACTCTGCACTGAGACTATACCACCCAGATTTTCTTGCTTCTTTGGATTTCTTTTTATATTTCTTGCTCAGTATGATTTGAGAAGGAAGCAATATTATGCTGAGTTTGAAGTCGTTATCAATGTTTATGTGCCAAATAAAAAAGCATAGAAATACGTAAAAACAAAGAAACAAGCAAAAAAAGAAAAAGAAAGAAAACCCAAAACAAAAACAAAGACATTTTTAAAAATCACTAACAGTGAAAGGTTACGACTCTATCCACATGTGACAGATCAAATGCACAAAAAATTAAGATATAAATAATTAATAACATTACTCAACAGCTTTAATACAAACTGCATTATGAATAAAATTATTTTCAAACAACCCTGCTCAGAAAGGGAAAAATGCCTAAAAGTTATAAAATGTCAGAGCCTTGGCCTCCTTTGGCTTGTCTAACTTGAAACCTTTGTACACTTTGCTCAAAAATTTCAATGCCAAGTTTTTGTTACAGTTTTTTCCTGAAGCCATTTTGAACTTATCTGCAATGCCACAGTTTTGCTTATTTTAAAGTCTAAACGTTCAAGTTTCACAATCTTACTAAAAGTTAGTCCTAAGATAACAAGTCATCTTAAAACTCTACTTTTCAAAAAACCCCTATTAATATTCAAATTAAAAGTTGCCAATAGTCTCAATTAATTTACATTACCAATACTAAGCACAAAACTGTTTTAAAGGTTTTATTTAAGACTGTAGTTGGGTGTTCAGAAATGCATTCACTTTCTAATTTGTTTTCAGATATGAAAACAAATAATGCCTCTTTAGTAAAACACTTATTTTCACAATGGGTTAAGTTACTGTTAACCAGAAGGGTGGGGGTACAGACGCACTAGCCACTTCAAAAGAGAAATATGAGGTTGTTTTTCCCAATAAAATGTACAGTCTTCCAAACACTAGGGAGCAGTTAAACTCTGTCCTTTAAGGTCCCTATGCGTCAAAATTAACTCAGTGACAATAGCTGGGTAATGCACTCAATAAAGTTATCAATTCATGCCTGCTACATTCTATTGTGTATCACAGTGCAATGAGTGTAACAGCTCAATGAATAAACCTCAATTTCTTTTTTTTATTTTGCTGTATTATTATTTATTTTACTTTTCCGGGTGGAGGACATTTAGTACACTGAAACTTCCTATACCTCCACATTAATCTTTCATGGCTAAGCAGACTTTGGGTGAGAACATCCTGCAGAGCGATTGCAGGCACCACGGCGGGCAGGGGGGATACCTAGCCATGAAGTTGTTTAGCAAGGTTAGAGTCAGGAGTCTAAGAGTTTTTAAGGGTGACTTTCTATCAAACACATGGGACAAATAAAAGTTGATCTTTTTTTTCTGGCACCTGATTCCTTTTTCTGGCACCTGCCACCTTTCCCAAAATTGAGCATTCTATACATCTCGAAATGGTTATTTCCATAGTTAGTAACTTAGTAAAGCACTTTTCTTATAGAGCACTTCTTTCTTCTTCTTTTTTTTTTGGGGGGGGGCATCACTGCTCTCTGGTGGTGGGAGTAGGAGGCCCAGGCCCACTGCTGGAATTGAACCTCCGTCCCAGTGGGCCGCAGTCCTGCGCACAACCACTATGCCACCGGGGCTCAGCCCTCTTATAGAGCACTTCTTAATGAGCAATGTCTCCTTGCATTAGAAAATCTTCTTGACAAAACAAAATTTGGTTTGTTGATTAGGAAAAGTACATTGCCATTTTCATGTTTTTCTTCAAGTATAAAGTGCTTTCCTTACTTTTCTAGTAGCTAGTTGTAAAAAAAAGAGTTGCTGCAGCTTTACAGGGTTTCTAATTGCATGTATACCTATTTTTAAATGACTTTTTAATAACTTTCTTATTGTGAATTGGGTGACAGCTTTATAGAGCAGACTGGCTTTGTATTTAAACCTGAAGTAAATGTTTAGAAAATAATGATGGCAGCATATGTACAAAAATGATGTATGGATTGCTATAAGAGCCCCCAATACAATGATCTTTTAAAAAAAAGTTCAATTAAAATAGTGGCCTCTGAAATGTGCTGGGTCAATTAAGATTCAAAGTAGAGAGGTCACCTCAAGAGGATAGAGGCACTGGACTTGAGGGGAGCAGGGAGACTATAAAGGGGTAATCTGTAGACACAGGACAACCACGGGAGCATATTAAGAAGCTTCAAGAAAATTGAGACTGCATTGGTTAGGAAAGTTGTGCCAAGGAATCTTTTTCTATCATACAATGCACCTGGACCATTATTTGAAGGGAGCAAGGGCTATCTGATGAGAATCTCATTGGGAATCTTTACCCCATATACCCGTACTCTACAGTACTGATCTTGCCCCTTCACGCTCCCTTTTCCCAAAAAACATTCAAAATTATATTTAAAAGGAACATGGCTGGAATTCTTCAAGGATTCCAAAACTGCCATTCAGATGTGGTGTAAATTGAAGAACGTAACATTTTGGGGGGAAGGGATGGAGAGAAACACTGCCTTGAGGATTGTATAGACCTAGATCAGGGCTCCTCAACATTTTTAAACAAGGGACCAGTTCACTGTCCTTCAGACTGTCGGAGGGCCAGACTATAGTTAAAAAATAAAAAAAAGAACTATGAACAAACTCACTGCGGGCCAGGGAAGAGTAGGCTGCTAAGCAGGACAGCAGCAGCAGCAGCAAAAACACCCGCCGGACAGGATAAATGTCCTCGGCAGGCTGCATGTGGCCTGCGAGCTGCAATTTGAGGACCCATGATAGATGGAAGATAGCTTAAGAAACAAGAGCTTCACATTTTGCTAATAAAGGTTGGTAAGATTTTGTACCGATACCTTTTGACTTACAAAAATTAATTTAGAAATAACATCTTTATAATGACACTTCCGATCCATGATTATTTTTTGTGGGGGGGCATCACTGCCCTCTGGTGGTGGGAGTAGGAGGCCCAGCCTTGCTCATGGAGAGCTGTTGCTGGATTTGAACCTCCAATCCAGTGGGCCACAGTTCCACGCACAACCACTGCGCCACCGGGGCTCAGCCCCCATGATTACTATATAACTGCATGCTTTGTTGTCTTTATTCCATCATACTAGATATTCTGCAACCTCATTATAACATGTACTAGTTTTTAAACTTGATTTTCCAATTATCTTTTGCTTAGAGGAAATAAAATGCATTTTGCATATTGAATTGTGTTCGTGTAGAACCTGTACAAACACCAAGAAACAGTCATTCAAAGAGGATGAATGACTTCATATTAAGAAAGGTGATTCTAAAAATCCATTCATTAAAAAAAGAAAGAAAGGTGGT
Organism: Nesogale talazaci; assembly: GCA_004026705.1. Classification (NCBI taxonomy): domain Eukaryota; kingdom Metazoa; phylum Chordata; class Mammalia; order Afrosoricida; family Tenrecidae; genus Nesogale; species Nesogale talazaci. Next base: position 94,236 of record PVJH01002604.1, on the reverse strand, counting down.
ACATCAGGGTTATATCCTTCCCGCAATACTTTTTCAATCTGCACATAATTCACTACATTAAGAATGTAGCATCAGAAATGGAAGAAGATTCATTAATAAACTGCATTATGCAGATGATAAACAACTTGTTTGCTGAAAATGAAGAAGACTTGCAGTACTTACTGATGAAGTCTATACACATTCATCAATATAGATTACACCTGAGTGTAAAGAAAAAGGAAATCTTCACAACTGGATTAATAAGCAATAACATGATAAACAATAAAAAGATGCAAGTTGTCAAAAGATTGAAGGATTTCATTTTTCGTGGATCCACAATTAATGCCCACAGAAACAGATGTTACTTTGTTTTTGTGGGGTTTTTTTTTTTGGGGGGGGGGGCATCACTGCCTCCGGTGGTTATGGGCGCTATACCCAGTGCCGCTCCTGAGAGCCGCCGCTGGATTTGAACCGCCAAGCCCATGGGCTGCAGTTCCGCACTCAACCACTCACGCCACCGGGGCTCAGCCCAGATGTTTCTTTGAAGACTAAGGTGGACCCAAATTAAATCAAGGTATTTTCAACCATATAGCATGTATTGCAAAAGCTGGACAATGAAGTAAAGTGTACTGAACAAGAATTCATTTATTTAAGCTTAAGAGTTGGCAAAAAAAATAGGGACTGCAGAATGAACAAATTTATCTTGGAAGAAGTATAACAAGGATGTACCTTAGAAGCAAAGATAGACAGACTTGTCATATTTGGGTTATATTACAGAAATGACCAGTCCCCAGAGAAGGACATCATGCTGGATAGAGGGTCAATAAAAAAGAGGAAGACCTTTAAGGAGATGGACTGACATAGCGGCTACAAGAATGGGCTCAGACATTGGATAAATTGTGAGGGTGGTGCAGGACAGGGAGGGTGTCACATTCTTTTGTACAGACAGTCACTGTGACTTGGACCCAACATCCTGTAGCTGACGTTAGATTTTCTACACATATCATGTTTGCAAGATCTACGCTCCTTTGAAACCCTCCAACTTTTCTATCCATTTCTTCTAACCGAAGGAGGCCTGGTGACGCAATGGTTAAAGCATTCTGCTACTAACCGGAAGGTCAGCATCTCAAGCCCACATGCTGTCCTGTGAAGAAAAAAGACAGTCTAGGAAGCCTGTACAGGCCAGTTCGGCTTTGTCCTATAGTATCACCAGCTGTCTGAATCGAATAGATGGCACAGTATCTTACCTACTGCCCTGCTGACTGAAAGTGGAGAGGTAGAGAGCATATGTCCTCCTCCTGGGGTCAGAGAACAACTTTTGGGATAGTGCCATTATGTATGTTATCCATCCTTTTATGCTCGACCTTTCTATATAGCTTTTATTCAAGGTATAGGCCAATATACCAATATATTCTCAAATTTCACTTTATTCCTAGGCTCCTGAGATTCTTTTTAAACTCATGAATTACCACTACTAAATTTTATCGAAGTTTTTTCTGCCACTTCCTGAGATGATCATAACGTTTTTTTAATCATTCTGCTAACATTATAAATTATAATGCTTTTCCAGATGTCAAATATACCTGGGTTTATTCCTGGAATAAATTTATGTATTACTTTTTCTGTATAATGAGATTTCATTCTACTTTGTTCAGAATTTTTCAACCATATTCATAAAAAACTCTTTCTTATAAAGCTCTTCTTAGATTCTAGGTATTAGTTTATGCTAGCTTCATAAAACAAGCTTAGAAGCAATCCATGCTTTTTTAGACGCTGGCAGAGTTAGCGTAAGATTGGTGTTAAGTCTTTCTTAAATGTTTGAAAGAATTCATCTCTGAAGCGATTTAGGCCTGGAATTTTCTTTCCGGGAAAGTTTCTAATTATGGATCCAAGTTCTTTAAAACATATGGAACTAATCAACTTTTTTTTATTTCTTCTTGTTCTCTTTTGGCAAGTTGTCTTTGTTTAGGAACCTCTGTTTCATCTAAGTTGTCAAGCATATTGGCATAACATTATTCATAATATCTTATTATACCTTCAATGTCTGAAGGTATTAAACTACTCAGATTGGTAATTTGTACCATTTCTCTTTTTTTCTAGATCAGTTTTGCTATTTTTGTTTGTAGCATCACGGATTTTTCATATTATTTCTCTTATTGATTTCTGAAATTTTTTATCTCCTCCTACTTTCTTTGGGTTTAATCTTTTGTCTAGTATATTGAGATGGATGTTTAAATTATTGATTTTCAGTATTTTCTAATTTATGTACTAAATGCTGTAAGTTTTCTCTCTAGGCACTGTTTGAGCTAAATCCCATATATTTTGGTAAGTTATATATTCATTACCACTTCACAAAATAACTTCTGACTCCTATTTCTAATTTTACCATTGACCCATTTAGGAGGACACAGTTTATAATCTACAAATTTGGGAGTTTCTGGTTCTTTTAGGTTTCTTCCCACTAAGTTTCACTGTGCCCAGAGAAGACATTCCTTAACTACTTTACAATTTAAAATTTATGAAGCCTGGTTTTATGGCTCATAACATGATCCATTGTTTTAAAGGTTCTAAATTCACTTGACAGGATTGAGGTGGGAGTAAAGCACTCAATGTAATGTTCTTTGATGTCAGTTAGAGCAAGTCATTGACACTTGCTTAAATCATGATCCTTGCTAATGCTTTGCTTTATATTTATATTCACACATTTTAATGTTTTGAAGCTATACTACTAGATGTATACTTACTTAGAATTTAAATATATCCTTGAATTGATTCTTTTCCTAATAAAACATCCTTCTAGATATACATATTATTGTAAAGTCTATTTTGCTTGATATCAGCATATTTACAGCAGGTTAATGTTTTGGTTAATGTTTGCATGATGTCTTTTTCTCCATCATTTTATGTTCAATCTTTCTATACAGCTTTTATTCAAGGTATAGGCCAATATACCATGAAATTCTACCTACCTTTTAGTCTTTTATCTTTAAATAGGTTCTTTCCACATTAAATCTCCCCAGAAGGCAGAACTCCTGTGTTCTAAAGTCCATTCATGTCAATGTTATTTTTTAACTTTTATTTACCATGTTTCCAACATTTTAAACTTTTACTTTCATTCTCATCATCTTAAGTAATGTTCGGCCCCATATTTTTCTCATTGTCCCTTTTCCTGCCCATCTGTTTATTATCTGCTCTAGAGAATGTCAGACTTTTTTCCCTTTCTTCTGGGCCACAAACGAGAGTTTAGAAAGAAATACTGATTATCTTTCACTACATCAAACAAAGCAAGCATGTTTAAACCTAAATGTAATCACTGAATGAAAATGAATAGAACAATTAATTTAGAAACCTTTATTTTCTAACAGTGGGAAGATAATGGCAACTTAATAAGACAGAAAGCAGGAAAAGAGAAGCAAACAAAATTTATGGCAAATTGAAAACATAAGATATAATTATAGCAAAAATAAAATCCAAACTGGTCTTCTATAAATGACAGAGTATAATAAGCTGCTAAATTACAATCTCAGTTATTTTTCAAAAGATATACTGCTTAAAGAGAAATAATACATATAAACTTTTACACAAAAAAGTTAAGGAAATGAGCCAGGCAAATGTGAACAAGTAAGATGTACAGTTAAATCTATATCAGACAAAATAGATTTTATAAGACTATTAAAGGATGAAGTATATCATTTAATGATAAAAGGAAAAATTTGCCACTAAAATGTCTTGAACCTGCTATATACTTGACAGAACAACATATACAAGTGCACCTACTCCATAATGTGTACAAAGTTGAAAAAATATTAATACTAACTGAAAAGAATCAAAAAATTTACAAGAACAATCTAATAGACTTAAATAGAATGAAACATCCAACACATAAAACATTTATAAAAAAATGACCACTTAATACCACAAAACAAATACAGGTATCCCTTAGTTTTTTAGTTTGCTTTATATACCACCACTTTGCTTTTATGAAAGACCTACATTACTACGTTTTTGCTAAATGACAGATATATGAAGAGTATTTTTGCTTGCGGGGATGGGGGGGGTGCAGAAAGAGATAGGGACGTTAACATTAAGCAGCTTCATCCCTGGGAGCTACATGCATCACCTCAGCATCAAGCCGCAGTAGCTTTCAACCGTGTGCTTTTTCTGTTGATGCCGTTTTAGGCTTTATGGGCTATTTGGTAAGATTTGGTATTTAAATTTGGGGGTCTAAGAACAGTCAACATATTTTCCCATATACAGAAAAGCTTCAAAATAGGTCACGGAGAAATAGAATTAAAAGATAATGAAAATTTTCCATGACCTTATAAATTAATGGTAATTGTTCCTGTGCTTTATGCCATTTAGATTTATGAAAGGTTTCACGGTTATTTTTTTTCCCCGGAAACCCTACTTTCAGATAGCAGGAGGAAACCTGTACCAAGAATTACTATCATACAATGTTCTTTAATTATAATGCAATAAAATTAGAAATAAATGTCAGCAATGACAGAAAACAAGTCCCAGAAATTAGAAAACAAATTTAATAATAACTCCATGGAAAATAAAAGTATAGAAACATAATATATTTAGAATTAAAATAAAATCAAAAGTCAAATCCATGCAAAATGACATCACCCAGCTATAGTTTTTATAGCTATACTGATCATTTTAAATGTATACATTATAAAAGCATGGATCAAATATTAATCAGCCAGGTCTTCAAGTTAGGACATATTTTTAAATGACAGGATAAATGCAAATAAGGGAAAAAATATTAGGCATGAGCAGAAATAGAAAATATTGAAAAAAGAACTATTTGAAAAGATTAATAAATTAGGCAAACTGTCAACAATACTGATTAGAAAAAAGAGCAAGTTAATAAAATCAATTTTTAAGTCATTAGAGACCACCAGTATTTTCTATCCATATTTGAAAACTACTTTTCTAAAAAATTATTTATTTGATATAAATGTAAAAAAGTTGGGGGAGAGACACTCAAGCAGAAAACCCAAAAAGGTTTATCACCATGATAAAAACAATCAAAGGTTCAAAGTCTACTTGCAAAAAAGATACCAGGTACAGTTTCACATATGAATTCTAACTTTCAAGAAACAATCTCTACTTAACACAATCAGCTTTTTAAAGAGAGAAAATTTCCCAGACCATCTTATGAAGTTAACATAATCTTGTTATCTAAACAAAATATTAAATATTTGAAACAGGAAAATTATGTAGCAATAACAAAGGGGTGCAAATATCCAGAAACTCCAAAGACAGTTTAAATTTAGAAAATCCATCAACAGATGAGGTAAGAGCATTAGAAAAATTCAACCGCTGCTCCTGATAAACACTACAAATATAAAGAGAACTTAGATTAAAAAGTATTATCTACGCCCCCAAATAGTACACTATTGTACTTAATGAGAAAACCTGAGGAATAATACCCTGAAGTACCTAGACAAGAATGTTCACTATCAAGGCTTCTATTCAGCACCCACTGAAGGTGCTAGCCAATTCAATAAGGCTGGGAAAGGCAAAGAGAATGAATTTTTTCCTTTTTTTTTCTAACCCTAACCCTAACCCTAGAGAATGATTTTTAAGAATTTGATTTTCACAGACAAAATAACGACTTAAAAAATACAAAAGAGGCTGAGCCCCGGTGGCGTAGTGGTTGTGCGAGGGACTGCGACCCACTGGGTTAGAGGTTCAAATCCAGCAGCAAGGCTGGGCCTCCTACCCCCACCACCAGAGGGCAGTGATGCCCCCAAAACAAAACAAAAACAAAAAACACAAAAGAATTGCAAACTGATAGTCTCCCCACATTGCATCACATTTAAAGATGCCACCATGTGTAAAATACACTTATTTTACATACTACTATGAAAAAAAATACTGCCTATTAAACCAATACCTTCTTGTTTTATCTTTATTTGAGCAATTCTTTTAAATTTATTTAGACAGATATGTATCATCTCTTATACACTGCAGAAAGAAAAACACAAGTAAAAAGAATTAAAGTATTCTTAAAACTTCACATACAGGGTCCTACTTTTCTACCCAAAGCTATCAATGGTTTACTTCTTCCTTAAATTGCTCCATTATTATTTATGGAATTTCCTTTGAAGCCACAGACACCTATTTTGCAATTTCTTCTGCTTCCAGTTCTATTGTTTAGCATGTATTAACAACACATGTTGTACCAACCATGGAGGCAACTCATTTAAACTGATGGTAAAATAAACTGCCTCACCACAGTTTGCGCATGTGCAGATTTGAGAACTGCATCACGGCTGCAGACTGGACAGCAGTGATTCTAACACACCATCAATTGAGTACACACTTATGCTTCAAAGATACTACAATGCGGGGGGGGGGGGTACATCTCGAATCTATGAAATATGGTGATATGAAAGTTCAGCAAAGGTACACGATCAAGTCAATTCTCATCTTCAACAACCAAATCAAAATGATAGCTAAGAGAAAATCATGTTCACAATGACAACAAAAAAAGTCCACCGTCTAGTAATAAAGTAAATAACAGTGCATGAGTTTTAAGAAGAGCAGTATAGCACAGCCAAATTCAGATCAGTAGTGTTACTAACCATGGGTCGGTGTAGATTTACTCTAAATGTGATGCAAATACAATGACAATTCAACAGCTTTTCACATCAACTGACAACCCAAATCAACTAAACCCACTGTCATCTAATTGATTCCAACTCAAGGGACCCTGGTGGAGAGAATGTAACTGCCCCCTAGAGGTTTTCAAGTGTGTAACTCTTTTTTTTGTTTTGTTGGGCATCACTGTTCTCTGGTGGTGGGAGTAGGAGGCCCAGACCCACTGCTGGAAATGAACCTCCGTCCCAGTGGGCCGCAGTCCCGCGCACAACCACTACGCCACCAGGGCTCAGCCCCAAGTGTGTAACTCTTAATGGGAGCAGAGGCTCATCCTTTCCTTCTTTGAGCAACTGGTGGGTTCCAACTGCTGGCCTTGCCGTTAACAGTCCAATAATGCATAACCCACTCTGTCATCCCAGCTGCTGGAAATTGACAAACTGACCCTAAAATGCGCAAAGAGGAAAGAAGCCAAAATAATTCGCAAGGAAAAAAACATACATTAAGAATTCTATACCCTCAACTTTTTAAAACAATGTTGATAAGAACAAAATACGTAGGAGTCACAGGTTCCGATTTTAAATCATACTACACAGTCACCAAGACAGCGTGGAACTGACATAACGATATGAAAAACAGAATCGAAGAGAATTGTGAGTTCAGAAGTAAAACCACACATTTAATCTCAACAAATTTTTGACAATACTGAGTATTTGATGGAAAAAGATGACTTTCTTCATTAAATGGTCTGGGAAAATTGGCTTTCCACAAGAAAAAAAATGAAAGCATAGCCATGCCTCACACCATACACAAAAACAAATTCCAAATGGATTTAAGGACTTTAAGAGTACAAACTAAAACCAAACAATTCTTAGAACACAAAGAGCAACAATGTTTGACCTAGTTTACAACCACCAATTATCTAACAATATTTTGAAAGTATTTTTAAAAGGCACAAACAGCAAAATAAATAAAAATGGAACCCCATTTTATTTGGGGGGGGGGGGCGCATCACTGCCCTCTGGTAGTCGTGGGAGCTACCCAGCCTTGCTCCTGGAGATCTGCCGCTGGATTTGAACCGCCAAGCTCATGGGCCACAGTCCCGCACTCAACCACTATGCCACTGGGGCTCAGGCCCAGAACCCCATTTTATTTCATCAAGACTGTACCCCAAAAGTGAGAAGACAAGCTATCAACCAGGAGAATGTCTCCAGAAACCTTATATCCAAAAAGAACCTAATAACTCATACATACATATATAACTCAAACTACTTAACAATAGATAATCCCCAATGATAAGATAACCAAAGAACTTCAACCAAAGGCATTTGGTTGAACATTAAAAAGAACATTCAAATAGGGCCACACAAAAATATGCTCAAAATCATGAGCCACTACAGCATTGAACTGTTAAAAAACAACAACGAAATACCATTTTACTCTCCCTAGGATGTCTAAAAAGGGGGCACCCTGGTGGGGCAGTAACTCCAAAGGGCTCAGTTGCTAACCAGAAGGTCAGCAGATCAAAGTCATCATCCACTAAGTGAGAGAAGGTTATGACAGCCTGCTCCTTTGAAGATTACAGGCTTGGAAACCCAATGGAGCAGTTCCACTTTGTTCTACAGGGTCACCATGAATCAAAACCAATGATGGCAGTGGGTTTGGGACAGACTGTTTTAAATATTAAAATAAATTAATAAATGTTGGCAAGAATGTGGGGAAATTGGAATGCTTAGCCATTGCTGGTGGGAATGGAAAATGGTATACAGACATTGTGGAAAAGTGTGGCAGTTGTTAAGAAAATGACCAGCCTGCCCACTCCTAAGTCAATACCCATAAGCTTTGAGACACTTGTATACCAATTTACACTGCAACAGTGCTTACAATAGTCAAAAAAGTAGGATCAACCTAAATGGCCATTTTAGATGAACCCATAAACAAAATATGGTTCATACATGCAATGAAATATTACTCAGCCAATGCAAGTGTTGATACATGCTACAAGATGAACAGGAATTAAATAGGTTCTGCTGAGTGAAATAAGTCAATTACATAACCTCATTTATACTGAAAGTGAGAAACACAAGAAAAAACAAATGTATAGAGACCAAGGGGGGTGGGAGGTCGGAAGTAATGGAGTTTAATAGTGATTAAAGGTAGGTTTGCACAGCCCATGACTACAACTTGACATCAATAAAGTGTACATCTGTAAAAAGTGGAATTGGCAAAAGTTGTGCAATACATACATACGTTTATAACAAGGGCATACCCCCAGAAAAAAATTTTATCAAGAAAAAAAATCGTTACCAAAAATCTAAAGGAATCGATCCCTCACTTTGAAGGTTTAGGGTCCCGGTTTTCATGAGACACCTCAACTCACTGGTGTCTGATGGCACAACAATTGGTCTCTCATGGAATCAAGACTTCCTGGAGCAATAGAACCTGGGTGAACACCTGAAATAATCTTAAAACCTTAAACCACAATTATTCCCTGAAGTCTTCTTAAAACCAAATCGCCAAGCCTATCTCGTAAAACAATGTTTGCCTTGAGCATTGTGCTCTTAAGCTCTATCTAGATGGGATTTGAAGTGATAACAGTAACTGGAAAGACTTAAGAACCTTCCGGACAAGTGGTTAAAGGTGGAAAAACAACTCAGAGAGGAACCGTGGGAATGATTATACAACTTGAATAATGTAATCACCCTCACTGAATTGCACTTTTACAAAGTCAATTTGTGTATGTCCTGCTATATATATTCAACAACAAAATACATTTTAAAAAAGATTTAATCATCAATCTATCATTCTTTTGTTTGTTGTATTGGCATCACTGCCCTCTGGTGGTGGGAGTTGGAGGCCCAGCCTTGCTGCTGGATTTGAACCTCCAACCCAGTGGGCCGCAGTCCCGCGGACAACCACTACGCCACCGGGGCTCAGCCCTCCAATCTTATCATTCTTAAAACAGGATTTTTACTCAGAAAAATTTTGACTCATAACAACTTTGTAGGACAAAGTAGAACTGCTCCTTTGGCTTTCTGAAACTAAATCTTTACAGAGCAGATAGCCTCATCTTTCTCCTTTGGAGCAGCTGGTAGGCTTGAACCACTGACTTTCTAGTTAGCAGCCCAATGCTTATCCCATGGCATCCTCAGGGTTCCTTAGTATAGGTACCAAAAACCAAACTCACTGTCACCAAGTTATTGCTAACTCATAGTGATCCCCTGTGGTTTTCCCAGGTTGGAACTGTTTGCAGAAGCACAAATCCCAGTCTTTCTCTGAAGGAGCTACTGGTGGTTTCAAACTGCCGACCAAGAGGATTGTGGCCCATCACATAACCACTACACCGGCATACTGTGTAGGTGCAGAAGAAAACAAACAGACCCGTGAAAACCGGAGAGAAATTAAAAACAGATGTGCATATGTGAAACTCGGATAGAGTTGCGTTGTAAATCAGCAGGAGAAAATACTGAACTAGTCGATAAATCTGTATGAAAAAGATAAAATTAGATCTCTATATCACACAATAGGAAGAAATTCCAGATGGATTAATGACTCAACTATGAAAAAGTAAATTTTAAAACCTATATAAAAATAAGAGTATAGAATAAAGAATTTTTTGAAATCACGGCACAAATGAGAAACATTATTACTTTCAAATTAAGAAGTCCTGAAAGAAAAATAACCCATAAAGGCTGCTAACTGTTTACAGACGTACCCATAAAGCTAAAAGACAAGCCACAGACTAAAAAAAGATATTTGCAGTGTATATAATCCAGAAATCATTGATATGCAGAATATAAAATAGAATATTCACAAATCTGTAAATGATAACAATCCAACAGAAAAATGGACCAAGCAATAAAAGAAAATGCAAATACCCTATAAATACACGGGCAGAAAAAAGATCAAACCCACTAGTAATCTAAGAAATGGAAAATTAAAACAATGAGATAACAAGCATCTCCAACAAATTGGGAGGGGGGGGAGATTGCAATTTAGGGGCAATTATATGGAAAAACTGAAGCATAATTTGGCAATTCCCAGCAAAGTTGATAATGCACAGACCCTTGAACATAGCAATTTTACTTCTAGTATAGTCCCAAGAGAAAGGAACCATGTACAAGGATGTTCACAGGAGTATTGTTTGAAACTGGAAAGTTGTAAACCACATCCTTAGGGATGTATAAACAAACCACAGTATATTTATACAAAGTTCAAGCAAAATGAATGAACTAGGTGTTCAAACTTAATCGTGTCAAGACTCAAATTAAAATCTAGAGTTCCAAAAGGCTTTTGTTTCTGTGGTTTATGTTTATAGCTATTTACAGTAAAAATCTAAAAAGGCGGGAGGGGAGAGGGCAAAAAATTAAAAGACATTTAGAAAACTGTTCATAAAAAATCATAAACTCATTCATGAACATAAAACTACATTTCTTTAAAAACATTTCTTTTTAAAATTTACTATTTTTGAAGACCAAAAAAAGGCTCAGTGAATAGTAGTAGCGCTATTTTGTATTTCTGAAAATCTCTTGGATGGCGGGCTTAATGGAAGCCAGCTGGATTCCCCTAACTGCTTCTGCAATCGATTTCGACATCACGAGTTCTGTTGCCGCGGGAAAACACTAGTGTACATTAGCTATCCTTGTGCAGAAGTCTGAGTGCACAGGGCAAAGAATAGTACGATTCTAAAAATCGCTTTGATCTCATGGACCTCCTGAAAGAACCTTAACGACCCCCAGGAACCCCTGGGCCACACTTTGAGAACTGCTGATCTGAAGCCGCAAGTAACATGGAAAATTCTCCAAGCCAAACTAAATGGGGCAAGCGTGATACCATTTATTTAAAGCATAGAAAATAGTATTTGAGCTTGTTTTAGGTATATACATGTAAGGACAGTAATTCTCACTCTCACTGAGTCGATTCCGACGAACAGTGACCCTCTAGGATAGAACTGCCCTTGTGGGTTTCTGAAGCTCTCTTTACAAAAGCAGAAAGCTGCATTTTTTGGCTGTGCAAGCAGCTGGTGGTTTTAAACTGCTGCCCCTGTGCTTAACAGTCCAATATGTAACCACTGTGCCACGAGAACTCCTTTAAGAACAGCAGTTATGGCTGAGCCTGGTGGCGTAAGTGGTTGAGTGTGGACTGCGGCCCTTGGGCTTGGCGGCTCAAATCCAGCGGCGGCTCTCAGGAGCAGCGCTGGGTAGCTCCCACGACCACCAGAGGGCAGTGATGCCCCCCCAAACAAACAAACAAACAAACAACAACAACAACAAAAGAACAGCAGTTATTGCTGCTGAAAAAACCAGAATGGGATGGGCTAAGGCCAGGGTAACCTTTTACTTTGATCTGTGAGATTTTTATTTCTTTAAACAGAAAAAGGGATGAAGCAAGTATGAAACAAAAAACTGGGGTAATAGCTGTTTTCCAGTAATTTTGAAATATTTCTTCATTTTTAAAAATGTTTAACTGCTGTTTGTTTTTTAATCAAACGGCTGTATACGTCAAGGCTGAGTAGTTTACTTATAGATTACCTCAAGTAGAATATAGTTACACGAAACCTGGAATTTATAAGACCTTGTTTGGACAAAGAGTTTGACAGGAATTAAGTGTGGGCATATTCCAATCAGTTAGGGTTGGGGGCAGGCAAGGAGTGATAGTTCCTGAGCTCCAGTCTTGATCTGGTGGCCTAATAAGATAAATATGGTGTGCCTTCATATTTATACCCTTTGGCCAAGAAGCATTGGTGTACTGATTGAGTGCTTGATTTCAACTGGAAGTCTATCCAATTACATCAAAGTCTCTGCACCCAATAATTGAGATAACTGTTTTTGGAGATAATAGCCATGTGCCATGGCTGGAGGACAAAGCAAAATGAGAACCTGTGTCTGCAGTCACAGTCTAAGAAAAAAGACAAAAACACTAGAATTCCAATTCAACTAGAATAGGATAAGGTAGGGAATGGAGAGTAACTGCTTAATGGGTATGAGATTCCTTTTGGGGTTATGACAATGTTTTGAAACCCAACAGAGGTGGTGGTCGCACAACACTGGGAATGTGCTATATGCCAAGGAAATGTTTGCTTCCAAATGGCTATTTTTGTTATGTGTATTTTATTCCCATCTTTTAATTTTTTTCCATGTGTATTTTTTCCATCTTTATAGGGTTAGTATCTACCACAACAATATCCCATGCTAAATGAAAGATGCTGGCTAGCACTGTTCTATGGGACAATAATGAGTGATATTGGAGGGAACTGCGTGATGCTATCAGCATGCAAGCAGCAGGGAAACTGGGTCGACAAATATTTTCCGTAGGGCTGATCATCTACTATGTATAGGATCAATTTGGCCACCGTCACGGTGACTGTGGGGACACCTGCTGATGATCACTAGGCAAGTGAAAATACTCGGTGAGAAAGTGGAAGAGAAGGTGACATCAGGGGAGGACAGCCAAGGAAAATTGCTAGAAAGATCAACCTTGAAGGAAGACGAACATTTAGGTGATGGAAAGAAGAACCACAGAAGACACCAAGTTTTTGAACCACAGAAAATGGTGAGGGGATGCGTCCGGTTTGGTACATTTTCCCAGTTTGGGAAATACTGGACTAAGGAATAAAGGGGACGAAAAGAAATAAGAGTACTGATGACAGAAAAGAGAAGACAGGTGAGGCTGCTGGCAGATGAGCAGGCCTCGGCATCCTTGGAAAGGGGGAGAAGGAAGGCGGTCAGGGTGAAGCGTATAGGCAAAGCAGCTGGGCTTGGAAGGAAGTCCATTCATCTTGCAGTGAAAGGAAGAGGGCATTCCAAGTAGAGACAGAGGACCGCTTGAAGTAAAAGGGAGTAAAACAGATGGCCGCCTCTCCTTTACGGCTAAATTAAAGATTAGGTCATCTTTGCTGGGACTGAGGGATTTTGAGGAGGAGATCTGAGAGCAAAAAAAGGTGTGGAATTGCCAGTGTGCACAAAGATGATTAATCTGTGGCGCCTCGAGTCCAAATGGGGTGCAAAATTAAACATTTACAAAAAGCGGAGTGAACATGTTTTTGTTTTTTTTTTTTTAAAGAAAATTCATACTTCCCTGAAAAACACATTTTGGGGGCTCCTTTGAAGTCAATTCCTACTGGTAGCCTACAGGACAGAGCAGAACTGCCCCCCTAGGGTTTTCTAGGCACAGTGGTTGGATGTTAGGAGCAGAAAAGGGGTTCAAGCCCAGCAGCCAATCCGGAGAACAAAGACATGGCACTCGGCTTCCCCAAAGACTTTTATAGCCTTGGAAGCCCTATGTGCGAGTCGCGCAGGGTCATTATGAGTCTGGATCAACTGGATGGCAGTGGGGTTTAATCTTTATGGTAGCAGCTCCCAAGTTTGGTGCGTTCAAAGCCTGACCTTTCCGTTAGCGGCCAAAGCGCTTAACCATGGCACCACTAGGACTCCTTGAAAACTGCACTAACACCTGATTTATCCAAGATGGTGAGGGTTGGGGAATTGAGTCAGTTTCCAGATCATTTTTAACCAATCCTGATGGGAGTCATTCTAAAGTATATATTTACCTGTATAATTTCTTAACATTTTCTCTCTCTTTTTTTTTTTTTTTTTTGGTTTTGGGGGCATCACTGCCCTCTGGTGGTGGGAGTAGGAGGCCCAGCCTTGCTGCTGGATTTGAACCTCCAACCCAGTGGGCCGCAGTTCTGCGAACAACCACTATGCCACCGGGGCTCAGCCCTATCTGTCTAATTTCTTAATTCTACAAGTTGAATCTAATGGCATACCATCGCTGTGCTGCGGAGCTCTGGTGGTGTGACGCTTACACATCGTGCTGCCACCCGCAAAGTCAGCAGTCAGAAACCACCAGGCGTGCAACCGGAGAAAAGTGAGACTTACTAACGCCAGCCAAGATTTGAAGTCTCGGAAACCCCTAAGAACATTTTTATCCTGTCCTCTAAGGCTTCCTCTGAGTTGGCATGGACTCGCCAGCAATGCTTGGTTTGGGTATGTTTCTGTGCTGGGACAGTTACTGTGCTGTACTATGATGACCTAAGAGAACTTTCGCTTCTTATTGCTCTCCTGTGTCCTTCTGAGCTTCTTCTCCCGCCTATGTTTACCTGTGACACCTCAACCACCACTGCCCACCTTAGCCAACAGTGTCCTGTAACCCCTGACTGCCCCAACTTTTTAAAACAGCTCCTTTGATAAACTTGCGAGATGCCAATTCCCTGGGTCATTGTCAAACCTGTTACTGCTCAAACCTGTTGCAGTCTAGGAAAGCAGAAAATCTGAAGCCCATTTCCAGTGAATACCCATGTTCCTTATACATGTGCACTCACTGTCTCCGAGTCAATTCGGACTTGGTGCTCCTAAAGGACAGGGCAGGACTGCCCTTGTGCGCTTCTGGGGCTGAAACTCTTTATGGGAATAGAAAGCCCCATCTTTCTCCCAAGGAGCATGCGGGTGGTTTCTAACTGTTGACCTTGCAGTTAGCGCCCCAATTCCTAACCCACAAGGTTCACCACCAGGGCTCCTTAGAGGTCTGCACTGGAAAATTCTAGAGAACAAGTGCCCCTCATGTGCCAGCATCCTGCCTCCAGAATTGTCAAGTATCAATCAAAGCAAGGAGCTTGGGAGGCTAGGCTAGGCTTAGCTAAAAGCCGTCATTATCCACTCTGAAAGGATAGCATTTACTTCCAAGTCATAAGGGGGAAAGTGCATCCAGGCCAAAGGGCTACTTGAAAACCCAACTGCTCGTACTTTTCTTAAAATGCCTTCTAAAAAAGATAAGGCATTCATTCCTTTTTGGTTCACGCAAAGCACTCTTGCCATAATTTTCAACCAATGGCAAATGAAACATGAAAAACCTCTGCCTGTGGCCTACAGAAAGGATACCTCTGGGCAAGGAGAGACGTGGGGTGATCCATGAGGATGCATAGCGCTGCAACTGCCCGAGAGACGGATCGTTCAGAAAATGGCACCCTTTCACTTCTTAATATTCCTCACCTTTGCGGAGGTGGGGTGGGGAGGAGAAGGCACGCCTCAATTTACTTTATTCCTTTATTCCTCAGCTTTGGAACTTTTCCTAAGCAAGTGGCCGGAGCCAGCAGTGCTAATCGAACATAGGGCACAGCTCAGGTGTGTCACCCCTCTGTGATGACAGTCCCTTCCTGCTCCCTCCACCTGGCAAGCAAACTCGCCAAAGGGCTTGTCTTTCTCCAGCCTTCCGCCGATCACTCCCCTCTTGCTACAGCCTCCACGGCAAACTGTAAACCTTTGTTGGGGGTGGGGGGGCGCTGTTTGGGGATTTTTTTTTTTCCTTTAGAAAAAGCCTCATCCTTGAAATGCCCTTCCCCCTACCCCTACCTCTTTCCTACCCATCCTTCCCAAACCTTCTCAAAATGTCACCTCCAGTGGGAGCCCTATCCCGAAACTCCGAGTGGAAACCTTGCCTGGTCCCCCAGGAGGGAGTTGGCTCTCCCCCCCACCCCCACCCCCTGCAGCATTTCACCTGCTCCTCCGCCAACTTGGGACCACAGCGTCCGCGTCACCACCGGAATCTTTTCTATCTGAGCACCGCCCAACGCCAAGACGGGGCTCCCAGTGTACCAGGGAGAGTGGCTGGGTGGGCAATCTCCTCTCTCGGGGGCCGGAATGATCCCATCTCCAAACTTTGCAAATCATCTCGACACCCTGACAATAAATCCGGGCCTCCCAATATGTGGCTTTTCGATAATATTGGAGGGGGGAGGGGGTGGTGGGGAGGGGGGGACCCTAAAGCACACACACACACAAAAAAAACTTTCTGCCCTTTTAACCCTGAAAACTCAGCACCCAGTATGACGAGCTGCATGAAAAAGTGGACAGTGGACGGAGAGGGGAGAAGAGCTTTCAAGAGCAGCTTTTGCAGCGAAGTTGTTTCTAAGAAAACGCCACTGCAAGACTCCTGAGAAATTTTATCCCTCCGCTTCCCGGCCCTGCCTGGTGCACTTCTTTTTTTTTCTCCTCCTTCTCTCCTCCCTGAACAGGCGGGGTGAGAACTTGGCCACCACGTTTCATTTCGGGATTTGTTCATTCCTGATCTGGGGGCGGCGATGGGAACCCGACCACGTCGCGGGCCGCCAGGGCCACCCGTGACTTGACGTGAACGACAGAAACGCCCTGGGGGTCCCCCCCTGCCTTGGGGAGCTGGGAGGCCAAGGGCACTTTAGCAACGCGCTGGGGGGAGGGAGCCGAGCCGAGCGGCGGCGCCCCACCCCCATCCGCCTCCCCCCCCCTCCCCCGCCCCCGCCCGCGGCCGCAGCCGGGAGAAAATGCGGCGGCGGCTGCACGCTCCAGTCACGGGGCTGCGGCAGGCAGGGCAGGAAGGTGGCGTTGCCGCCGAGGGCTGCGAGCCAGCGCGCTCATCATGGCGGCGAGGGCAATGGCCGCCATGCAGAGCGAGCACGCCCCCTCCGCGCGCCCCCGCCGCCGCGCCGCGCCGCGCCGCGCCGGGCCTCCGGGGCCCGACACCGGAGCCGCCGGCTCTCCGGCCCCCCCTCCCGGGCTGTAGCGGAATTTTCTCGGCCGACACCGCCTTCAAGATGGCGGCTCTCCCTCCCGACAACCCCCTCCACCGTCCCCTGCAGCAGGCGCCGAGCCGCCGCCATCTTGTCCCCCGGCCCCCCCCCCTCCCTCCCCGATATTTACATAGCGAAAATCGGCCCGGCCGGCCTGCGGCCTTCACCTCACGCCTGCAGCCTTCGCCTCCCCGGCAGGCCTCGGCCCGGCTCCGTGTCCCACGCCGGCCGCGGCGCCCCCCCCCAGACCCCCGGCCGCCTCCCCGGCCACCGGGCGACCCTCCCCCAACCCCCGCCCGCTTACGGAGCGCGCCGCCGCCGCCGATCGGGCCGGTCGGGCTCCTCCCCGGGCCTAACTGCGGCCTCCTCGGGGCCTGCTCGGCGCCGCGCGCCACGCCGCCCGGCCTAGCGCGGGAGGACGCCGAGCAGGCCCCGGACCAGGCCGCTCCGCGCGCGCTAGGCCCCCCCGGCGCCCGGGACTCACCGGACGGGCGGGCGGCGGGCGGCGACGGTGGCGGGTGCTGCAGGCCGGCCTTTCTCTGGAGCACTGGGCCGGGCTCCGGCTGGTGGGGCGGGCGGAGGGAGGGAGGAGGGGCCGAGCTCGGAGCTGACAAAAAGCGGCCCAGCTCCCCGGCACGGGCCCGCCGTCAGCACGTCACGTCACCGCCCGGGAGAGAGACCCAGGAAAATGCGGAAGGCGAGAGGGGCCCCCTCCTCCGCCCGGTGGGTGCCCTGGCGCCCCCGGTCGGCGCCGCTCCCACGCGCCGCCGCGGGGGGAGGCGAGTGGCCTGGCTGCGGCGGGGTCTCGGGCGGCCGGAGTCTCCGTGACAGCGCCCCCCCCCCTTCTTTCCACCTCCTCCGCGCTCCCGCCCGCCGCCGCCGCCGCCACCACACACGCGCCGCCTCGGCCGTAAAGCCGGCGCGGGGCCGACCCGCCGAGGGGCAGGCGGCCCGCACCCGGCCCGGCCGCCCCCCGCCAGCTCCCGCGGGCCCCGGGGCCCTCCCGGGAGACCTACCGCCTGTCCGCGCCCGCGCTGGCCCGAGTCGCCGGCTCGAGTGGCTCGCAGGGCCTCAGACCCCCCGCCCGCAGTAAATGTTTTTCTTCATCCCCGTGGCTGGGAAGGAGGATAAATTTAGCAACCCCCGCTGTCCCCTGCTTTCGCTTAGGAGGAAAAAAAAAATTCTTTGAAATAAAATGAAAACGGACTTGCAGGTCTAGCGGGGGGGGGGGGGGTCGTGTGGGCAAGAGAGAGGGTAAGGGGTGAGCCTCCAGCAACTCCCACAGCTGCTCTCAGGATTTGGGGGGTAAATAAGCCTTCCATCAGAGGAGCTAATAGATTTTGTTAGTTTGCGGCATAAACAAGGCAAATTTTACATTTTGACAATGGTTTCTGCTCACGTTGCCAAGACGCGGCTTTTTTTTTACTTCCCTTTTTTTGCCCCCCGACCTCCACATCTTTGGATTTCAGAGTTCGGGAACCTAGATAATTTAAGCCCTGCATAATT
The DNA here is from genome assembly GCA_004026705.1 of Nesogale talazaci. Lineage (NCBI taxonomy): Eukaryota > Metazoa > Chordata > Mammalia > Afrosoricida > Tenrecidae > Nesogale > Nesogale talazaci. Next base: position 75,596 of record PVJH01002604.1, on the reverse strand, counting down.
GTTTCAAAAATAAGGGAATTTTCCACGACCTTCCATGAATCCCTAAGGTAGCAGAATTGCCTCAACGAGCCTTTTGGCTTAAAAAGATGGGGGTCGGGGGAGCAGGGGGATTTTCCAGTAGATAAACAGCATCCCCCAACTCCAGAAAACGTTGCGTTGTGCATTTTCTTTGGTGTACGTTTCCGTACCGTGTCCACACTGAGCTTGGGTCACAAGCCGTGTTGAGAAGTTTCTGGTGAAAAGTTAGTGTGAATCCGACATGCAGTAAACCTCAAACCTAGCCCATCGCCCTGGAGGTCCATTCAGTCACCCCGTGGGGGCATCGGCTTTCCACGAGGGTGCACCTTTGTGGCAGCAGCCTGCCTCCATTCTCCCCAAGAACCCCTGATAAACGAAAACTGACCGCTTGTCCATTACCAGCCGTGGGATGACGTCATCAGGGCCCGATACATCTCCGGTAGAGCACTGGATACCACACTTAAAAAATCCAGGACACCAACATTATAAAGTACATCACATGCTGGTGTGAGAGCTCTTTCAAATCAGAATACAGGAGTACACGGGTATTCTAGTTTACAAGCAGAGCACTCCCAAACTCCCAGGATGCAAGCTGTTGCTTTCTCACGGGCATCTCAGCCACCAGACAAGACTTCTCAGAAAGGCAAAAACAAAGGTAACGGTAAGAAATCTCTGAGCACATACTGCATAGTCATTGTCCTCTCAAGGCTTTTAAGCTTTGATGGCTTCTCAGGTGATTACGTTTCGTTTCAAAAAACGATCCATGACAACGTGTCTCTCGGTGAGACGGACACGGATTAGTTCACAGAATGGTACCTAAAACGAGGCAACAGTCCTTCAAAGAAAAATGAGGAGTAGCTCAGGTGCCCCCACATTAATACAATTCCCCAAACAAAACGGATTACCTGCGCTGCTTTCCGAAGACCTGCAAGGCTTGCGGTGGTGTGGGCCGTCACGTAGCGGTCTCACACATCCATCCACGCTCAGAGCCCAAACCTACTGTCCGCACTCTTCAGCTGTTAGCCCGCGACTACCGAACACTTGGGAGTTCACCAGTAGAGATACTAAGAAAAGACTGGCAAAGGCGCACAAAGGGAACGGTTATTTCTTCAGCTTAAGAGGTCAGAAGTAGTTGGGGCACTGATGTGTTCAAATAGCCCTTTGTCGTTATTTTTATACAGTGTCACTTGGGCAGGAGGCAAGGGAAAGATAGCCTTGTTCTATCGGTTACATTAGATAAGCCTTTATTAAAGTCCGAGAAAAGTTATTTTACAGATGATTAGATAGATGGGAGGCAGCTATGTTTTTATGAGTTTATAAGAAAGAGAATGTAGTGTGGACTTCCAAAACACTTGTGAAAGGCTATCAAGAATAGTCTTTAATAATTTAAAAAAATAGTCTATAATAAAAATCCGCGGTGCGGAGATAGGTCCCAGCCCCTCGAGGAGAATGGCATGCTTGGTAAAGTAGGTCAGCAAGCGCGAGATGGGTGGACACAGCAGCTCCCACATAGTAACAATGACAATGACGCAGGACCCGGCAATGTTTCTTTCTGTTATACAAGGGGTTCCTGTGAAGAACAGCAACAAACCACCGAGAACGATAAGATAAACAGCCCAACTCATGTCATCAAGTCTATGCCCACTCAAAGCCACCCTACAGGCAGGATGGAACTGCCCCTGTGGATTTCTGAGGCTGTAACTCTTATTATTATCATTATAAAATCATTTAATTGGGGGCTTTACAACTCATCACAATCCACACATCAATTGCATTGAGCATCTTTGTACCTCAGTTGCCATCATTCTTTCTTAAACATTTACTTTCTGTCAAGCCCTTAGTAACAGCTCCTCTTTCCACCCCCACCCCCCGTCTCCTGGTGACCCCTTGATAGATTATACATTATTATTTTCATATCTCACACCGTTCCCGTCTCCTTTCCCCCATGGTTTCGGTTGTTCATCCCCTAGAGGAGGGGTGGTGGTTATGTGTTGATCATTGCAATCAGTTCCTCCTTCCTCTCCTGTTCTTCCCATCATCCCTCTACCCTCCTGCTATCCATACTCTCATTCCTGTTCCTGGATTCCGTGTATGTGAGCCTCTTATCTGTACCTCTGCACATGCTCCAGTCTAGCCTGCACCGAAAGGCAGGACTGGGGTCATAATAGCAGGAGGTGAAGAAGCCTCAAAGAGCCAGAGGAATATAGTGTGTTTCATCGATGCTATACTGCGCCCTGTTTGACTCATCCCTTCCTTGCGAGCCTTCTGTGAAAGCATATCCCACTGACTATAGATAGGTTTTGGATCTCTGCTCTGACCCTCCTCATTCTCAATATGTCTTTTTTTCTTCATTTGTTCTTTTGGGGTCTTCTGATGCCTCTTACCCAGTCCCAGTGATACCTCATAATCTCACCGACTGGTGTGCTTCTTCCACGTGGGCTTGTTGCTTTTCTGCTAGATGACCGCTCGTTTAACTTCAAGCTTTTAAGGCTCCAGACACGTTATCTTTGGATAGCTGGCACCATCTGCTCTCCTCTTCACATTTGTTTATGCACCCACTTTGTCTTCGGTGATTGTGCCCCGAGGGTGAGCATCACAGAATGCCAGGTTAGAACAAAGTGTTCTTGCATCGAGGGAGGGCATGAGCAGAGACACACGTCCTTCCACTACCTGGAACCTGTAACTCTCTCTTTTTTTTTTTTTGAAACTGTAACTGTCTTTCTCCCTCAGGGCAGCTGGGGGTTTCAAGGTACTGACTGCAGCGTTAGCAACTCAACATATGACACCACCACCACCAGAGCTCCTTATAAGATAGCCGTGATAAAGTGAAAACATTAACCATTAATAGCAGAGAGAGAGAGAAAACATCTAATGAGATAATAAAATACAAACTTTAATTTCTGAAAATGGTTGCTTTGGCTTACATCGGACATCTTGTATCTAAAAGGCATAGCTCCATCCTATTTTTGTATTGATCCTTTGATGATTGTATTAGTAGTAGGGGGTCTATAGAATTATGGGTTAGCAGAACCTAAAGAAGATGGGGTGCTGGTCTGGAGGGAATCCAAATAAGGAGACCGTGTAAGACAGAATAAAAACAATCTAAAGTGCTTTCCTTTTCTCACTGAGAGCAACACATAATAATGGGGAATTTTTATTTAGGGAGATTGAGAGCAGAACATTTCAAAAGCACAAGTCTGCTATGCATACAAAATAGCTAGTTCCAAAGGAGTCAAAAAGGACTTTTGATTCTGTGCTAAAATTTATTTGTTCCTTCAGAGCTGTTAATGTCTATCACAGAGTTAAAAGCATGTACTCAAGGTCTTGACAGTATTTTATTAACAACTAAAATTCCCTGACATGTTTAGAAGTCCTTGAGCCAGAAACAATACGAGGCCAGTCAGTCCTTTTTTCCAATGAAAAACTAGTCCGAAGGCAAAGTTGTTGATTTTCATTTCACATCAGACGGATGGGACTCCAAATGGCAGACTATAAATTATTTGTTTATGAAAAAACATAGACCTTCTTTGATAAAGTGGTGGTGGCTCATAAAATTGTATACCCAAGAGGTGGGGAAATATTTACCTTCCCCTAAAAAGGGCCTACGGAGTCCTAGTGGCACAATGGTTAAAGCACTCCGCAGGAAACCAAAGTCAGTGGTTTGAACCCAGCAACTGCTCCTGGGGAGAATGATGTGGCAAACAAACAAACAACTTTCCCCCAAAGGTTCCAGAACAAAGGTACTGAATCCATTCTGATTCCTGGTGACTGTGGGGCAGAGTAGAACGACTCCTGCGCACTTCCAGGACTTTAAATCTTTATTGAAGCTCACTTTACGGTTCCAATTGTGGGTTTGAACCATCGACTTTGGGGTCAGTAGCCAGCACTTTAACCACTGTGTCACCAGGCTCCTTCAAAAGGATGATTGCTATCAAATTAATTCTAATTCATATTTGCCCTCTAGAATGCCCGCCCCAAACCACTGCCATCAAGTCAATTCCAATTCTTAACAATTCTTTTGCGCAGAGTAGAACTGCTCCCTCGGGCTTGCAAGGCTATATATAAATCTTTAGGGGAGCGGCAGCTTCGTCATTCTGCCATGTGGTATAGCAAGTGGGTGGGTTCCAACTGCTGACCTGGTGGAAACCCAAAGGGCCAGTTCTACCGGATTGTACAGGGTCACTATAAGTCGGAATTGACTCCATGGCAGTGAGTTTCATTTTGGTTTGTGTTTACCTTTTTTGTTTTGATTTGTTTGGGGTTTTTTTTTGGGGGGGGGGTGTTAGAAAAACCCTAGCTTTTTGAAGTAAGACTATTTTAACAAAGGAAGCCATTTATCTTAGACTTGACTTGATATTTAAATTATCTGAACATAAGCAAACTGCTTGTTATTCTGTTGGGGAATTATGTTGGCTATAATTAATACCAAACAAGAATTTTTAAATCTGCATCTTAAAGTCACACATCTCACCCAAGGAAAATAATTAACTAACATGGTTTTCCACACAAGTTGTCTGATGAATGAAACTCTGTTTTGAGAATGAGGAGGGGAACAAATGCACAAAGGTGCTCAACACAATGGATTTATGTATAAATTGTGAAAAGACTTGTATGAGCCCCCAATAAAATGATTTTTTTTTAAAAAAAGAATCCAATTAAGACATACACCAGAACAATGATAAGCATTTTAAATACTAACAATATGCATAAAGTGGTAATGGGGTTGATGTTCATTCTCATATAGAACTGACAGGAGTCAGTGATGCCCCCCCCCAAAAAAAAAAGAGAACTGGCAAGAGTATACAAGGGGTACCAAATAAGAACCTGAATTGTGCTGGGCAGAGTGGGGCTTTCGTGGTATGCGGTTTTCCACGAGGTGAGCATTAGGCAACTCTCGCAGAGTGAGTTCACCCAATGGCATCCCTTGGGAAGGTGTTCTTTGGTCACGGGGAATTTTTTCGTGAAAGCATTTTCACTGGAACCTCGTTTTTTGTCACGGCCAATTTCAGGGAACAGCTTGAAGTTGTGAAATGTTGTTTTCTACTCAGGAAAAAATGCCACCGAAACTGTTGTGATGTTGAACACAGCTTACAAGGTCAGCACTATGAGAAAAATGAGGGATTTGTGTCATTTCGAAAGAGGTGGAATGTTCATTGATGACAAACCTTGTTCTGGACGCCCATCAACTTCCCAAACGGCTGAAAATGTTGACTTTGGAATTTGTTCTATCAGGTCAGACTGTTAATCAAGCTTTCCATTTGGAGGTTCTGAAAAGATTGCGTATCAGTGTGCAACAACAAAAACCTGATAAGAACTGGAAACACAGAAAATCCAGGACAGATGATGCCTTCAGGACCAGTGGGGAGTGTGGCAATACCGGAGGGTGTAGGGAGGGTGGGGTAGAAAGGGGGAACCTATTACAAGGATCTACACATAACCTCCTCCCTGGGGGACAGGCAGTAGAAATGTGGGTGAAGGGAGACCTTGGACAGTGTAGGATACGACAAAATAATACTAATTTATAAATTACCAAGAGTTCATGAGGGAGGGAAGAGTGGAGAGGGAGGGGAAAATGAGGAGCTGATACCAGGGGCTCAAGTAGAAAGCAAATGTTCTGAGCATGATGAGGGCAACAAATGTACAAATGTGCTTGACACAATGGGTGGATGTATGGATTGTGATAAGAGTTGTATACGATCCCAATAAAATGATTTTTAAATTTTTATTTTTTAAAAGGCCTGATTTGTGGCAGACGGGGGACTGGTTTTTCCACCATGACAATGCACCTGTTCATGCAGCCATCTCAGTGTGCCAGTTTTTGAAAAAAAAAACAACATGCCTCTCTTGCCCCCACTCACCTTAATCACCTGACCAAGTGACTTCTTTTTGTTTCCAGGAATGAAGAGGGACATGAAAGGACAGCAATTTGGTGATATTAAGAGATGAAGAGAAAAGAAAGGGAGGTGTTGTCAGCCATCCAAACAGATGAGTTTGAAAAATGTTTCCAAGAATGGAATCACAGATTTGACAAATGTATTGGAGAGCACTTTGAAGGTGAAATGGTTGTTTTGTAAAAAAAAAAAAAAAATTAAATACATAGCTTTGAAAAAAAACATTTCTTAATTCCCCCAAATCATCAGTTTCTATATTCTAACTTATGTATTGTGTGTCTGCAAACAAAGTAGCAAAGTGAAAAATCATGACATAGGGAATGAAAAATAAATCAATGGAAACAAACAGCCGTGAGTGTGCTGGCCCCCAGATGAGAGGCTTTATATACGATTTCCACACAAAAGAATCTTGGGAAAATGGTTGCTTTTTAGGCTGTCTCAGGAATGCACAAGATGAGCCGTGAGCATCTCTTTATACCAGAAAATAAAAAAAAATCAAAGCTTATACTAGGAAAGTACCAGAAGGTCTCAGATGTCAGTTTGAAGAGGTTCCAGCTGGCTGAAGGTGACATGATTTTAATGTGGAAATAATAATTACTATGGATTGAAACCCATCAAATATGTTCAAATTCATTTCCTTCTTCCTGATAACAAGCAAAGTGCAGAATACCTTATCCTATTTATAGCACTACAATTTTCCTCATCTGAGAATGATCCTTGTTTCCCGATTGTCTTTTTTCTCATTCAGTTGTAGAAATGTGGGCTACATTTTGATTATTAATCCTTTGCTTGTTGTATATGTTTTAATATCTGCTCCTCGGCTGCTGCGTGTCTTTTCAAATTTATTCAGGCTAAGGTATTTTCTCAAATTGCAAGTCACGAAGTCAATTAGAATCGCCTGGGAATGTTTCAGCTGCACCATTCCATGGGCAGGTCCCGCTTTCAGAGATTCTGATTTTATTTGCCTGGGTGGGACTCCAGTATTGACATCTGTGATCTCTGTTCAGTTTCTCAGGAGATGGGACATCAAAGTTGAGAACCACGGCTTTGGTATGCCACAACTGCCATTGTTTCTTGTCCTCGTCCTTGAGTCCCTTCCTATTCAAAGTCACCCTACCTACCCATCCTCACAGTCATTGCTGCCTTCATGAGGCCGTTGTTGCAGCCCTCATGTCAATTCAGATCACTCGGGGTGGCAGCTCGAACTGTTTTACAGTAGGCTAGAAAATGGGAGTTCCTCCAAAGTGGACAAGCTGGTCAAGTTGCTTTACTTCACAGGGCTGGAGACCCGAGACAACGAAGGCAGCCCACTTGCTGAAGATTAGCCGAAGGGATCATCAGTCGATGAGTGTCTCAAAGCAGTGTCAATCTGTTGGGATTTTTTTGTTTGTTTGTTTGTTTTTTGCGGGGGGGCATCACTGCCTCTGGTGGTCGTGGGTGCTACTCAGTGCTACTCCTGAGAGCCGCCACTGGACTTGAACCAGCAGCGTCAAGCTGAACAAAGGCGTTGGGACAAAGCCTTTGGCGCCTTCATTGAATGAGATGGCACTATGCAGGATTCAAAGAAGTCACTGCCAGCATCCATTAGGAATTGGAACATGGAATACACAAATCCAGGAAAATGAGAAGTTGTTAAAAATGAAACAAAGTGCTTGGATGTCCTAGACATTGAAGAGCTGAAATGGACTGGTGTTGGCCATTTTCAGTCTAAAATTTGTTGGTCTACTATGCCAGGAACAACATATTGAAGCTAAACAGTTCATCATTTCAAAGAACATTCTGAGATTTATCCTGAAATCTAATGCTGTCAGAAATAGGGTAACATCCATCTGCCTACCATAAAGATCAATGATAGGCTCATAATTCAATCTTATGCACCGACCAGAACACCAAAGATATAGAAATTGACATTTTAATGAACTGTGGCTGAAAGGGATAGTTTGCGCAATCCAGATGCAGTGATAATTGCTAGTGATTGGAATATGCAAGTTGAAAACAAATAAGAAGGTTTGGCGGTTGGAAAAATGCAGCCTTGGTGATAGAAACAGAACTGTAGATCACAAAGTAGCTTTCTTGAGTACGACTGACTTATTAATCAGAGATACCCTTTTTCTTTTGTTGTTGCTGTTGTTGTGAATCTTTAAAAACTTTTATTAAAGGGCTGAGCCCCGGTGGCGTAGTGGTTGTGCGCGGGACTGCGGCCCACTGGGACGGAGGTTCAATTCCAGCAGTGGGGCTGGGCCTCCTACTCCCACCACCGGAGAGCAGTGATGCCCCCCACAAAAAAAAAACTTTTATTAAATACTTGTATTAGGGATCTTACAGAGCTTATCGCAATCCATACATTCATCCATTGTCTCAAGCACATTTCTACACATGTTGCCATCATCATTTTTGGTTTTTTTTTGGGGGGGGGGCATCACTGCTCTCGGTGGTGGGAGTAGGAGGCCCAGCCCCATCCATCATCATTTTCAAAGCATTTTCTTTCTACTTGAGCCCTTGATATCAGCTCTCACGTTTCCTCTTTTCAATAACACAGTTGAGGACTAAATATGTGGACCTGGCAAGGTATATCACACAAGAATCAAATCAACTACATCTACATGAACAGGCAAAAGTGAAGGTGGACATCACCAGCCACGATGCAGATGAGGGCTGACTGTAAAATAGAAATTACTTGTGTGCAAATATTAAATCAGCCTGAAAAGAGAAAATTAAAGCCAAGGGCCACAAGAGCAAAAAGTATAATCTTGAATGAATGCATCCTGCCAGAATTTCCAGGCACATCCCAAGAACCAATTTTTTAAAAATCAGTTTTCAGGGCTGAGCCCCGGTGGCGTAGTGGTTGAGTGCGGGACTGCGGCCCATTGGCTTGGCGGTTCAAATCCAGCAGCAGCAAGGCTGGGCCTCCCACTCCCACCAGAGGGCAATGATGCCAAAAACAAAACAAAAAATCAGTTTTCATATTTCATCTTTTTAATCGGTTCTATGAAGAACATTCTAAATACTACATGAAGCACAATCGAATTTTTTACCTTCCAGTATTTTTTTTAAAAAAGACATTAACAAACTTTTTAAAGCTCTTCTATGTAATCAGGTCAGGGTGGTGATTTCACTGTAGAATGAAAAAACACTTCTCAGTACTCAATATTTTTGATGCTGACTTCTAGGTACATCAGGAAATTTCTAGCCAGGCTGAAAAAAACATTGTGTACAATGTCTCTAGATAGCCAGTAATTTTTTTTTGCCCGACCGATTTCTTTTTTCTTTTTGGCCTGAATAATAATAATGAATGTTCAAACTAAAAAAGCAGGTAAAAGAAAAAAAAATCCAGATTTCAAAACTTTTATTTTTTGGGGGGCGCTGGATTTGAACCGCCAAGCCCACGGGTCGCAGTCTCGCACTCAACCACTTACGCCACCGGGGCTCAGCTGAGACTGTAAAACTTTTAAAGACAAATGCTGCAACATTTGTAGTCTCAATTTTTTTCTTTTCAAAGATTTTTTTTTTTAGTTTGGGCACTCAGGATTATCCTATCAAAAATTAAGTTCAACAAAGACCAGAAGAGCTGTGAGAAGGCTTTAAGAACATCACATATGAAGAATGTGAAAGATCATTTAAAAGGCAGGAAAAAGTACAGATAGAAGTGTCTACATGTATCTGTACATACAGATACGTGTACACCGATGCACATATATTTGTAAAAGACACTTCTCAGACATGACCTAGGCTCTGACAATTCAATTAGTAAATTATAGTTTACAAAATGTAAATTCAGTGTCCTAGTGAGATGAATAGTGTCTGCATTCTGTACTCGTCAGGAGCAGATGAGAAAACCAGAAACGAAAGTCCCAGGAAAGAAACGTCCACAGCTGATATGAGTCATGACCGGAAGAACTAGACGATGCCTTGCTACCACTCCTAACTGTTCTAATTGGACTCACAAGAGATAGATCCTGATAAAACAGCAGAAAAACGCGGAACAGAATTCAAATTCTTCTTTTTTTTTTTTTTTTTTAGAATTCAAATTTTAACAAGCCCAGACTTGCTGAACCAGTCGAGACTAGAGGGTTCCCTGAGGGGATCACCCTGAAAAAGACTTTAAGCTTTTTAAACGAAAACAGTTGGCACACAAAGGCTACCACCCATAAGTAGAGTGCTCAGTTAAAAAGCCTTTTATATGAATTTAAAAGATCAAAATTACTCTAAAGTAAAATGACCAGACGTCCCACTTTTTAACAATTTAACAATGTTCCGCGGAGTTTTAAAATTAAAATAATTAAAATACAATACTATTTTTGCATTCTATGAACATTTTTGTTGCTCCATATAGACCAAATTTTTAATCAAGGACCCCACCTCCACTCCCTGGTCAATGGTGTCTCGTTTAAAATCTGGTCACTTTACTCTAGAGCAAAGATGAGGAGATAAAGGCAAAGGGATACAGGAATATTGGAAATCAAACAATCAGAGCACAATTAAAGAGAATGTCAACATTTTGTGAATAATATAACCAGTCACTGAGCCATTCATGTAGAAGTTCTCAAGTGGGAATTTAAACTATGAGAATGCAGACGTGTCATAAAAATTGTGACTAATATCGTGGAATAAATTGTATAAAAACTGTACAATGGAATCACGTTGTGTTAACTACTTAAAAACACAAAACAAAAACCTCAAACACACTGCCATCAACTTGATTCCAAATCACAGCAGCCCGATAGATAGAGCCAGGTGGAATTGTCCCTGTGGATTTCCAAGACTGTCACTCTTTTGGGGAGTTGAAAGCTTCACCTTCCTCCCCAAGAGTGCCTGCTAATTTCAAACTGCTGTCCTTGTAGTTAACAGCCCAAGACGTAACTACTTTGCCACTAGGGTTAATTACTAGGCACCATAAATGGCTTGTGCTCCACTATACCACAGGGTCACCATGGGTTGTAATTCACTGGCAGCCGTGATTTTTTTTACCAGCTTTAAAGTTGGTGGCTTGAGTGCTCGCTTCGGCAGCACATATACTAAAAAGTTGGTGGCTTGAGGTAGAAAGGTCTGGTGAGCTGCTTCCGTAAAGATATGGCTGAGCCCTGGTGGCGTAAGTGGTTGAGTGCAGGACTGCGGCCCGTGGGCTTGGCGGTTCAAATCCAGCAGCGGCTCTCAGGAGCAGCGCTGAGTGGCGCCGACGACCACCAGAGGCAGTGATGCCCACCCACACTCAAAAGAACCAACAGAACTCAATAAAGCCAGGCTCTCTGTAACACGGCCACTCAGAGTTGTGCTCAACTTGACAGCAATGGGTTTGACTTTTTGTTGGTTCTTGTAAGGCTTTCTTAAAATGGTCAAGTCCCTTTCCACCCCTTGATTGGCTTTGGTCAGAAATTTTTATGTATTTTTTTTTGTTTTTTTTTGGGGGGGCATCACTGCTCTGCGGTGGTGGGAGTAGGAGGCCCAGCCCCACTGCTGGAATTGAACCTCCGTCCCAGTGGGCCGCAGTCCTGCATCCAACCACTACGCCACCGGGGCTCAGCCCTGTAATTTTTTTTAACTTCATAAAACTTTACAAAACATCCTGATTTTATTTTTTAAACTACATTGAGTATATATTCGGAAAGGATCGGTAACCTTAGTGTGTTTTTGCACTCATGAATATGACCCAGCACCAGAATTAGTCACTTTGGAGTTGATTCTGCCTCATGTTGGCCCGCGTGCTCAGTAAGGTTTTCTTTCAACCGCGGATTTTTCTTTTCTTTTTAATCATTTTTAAATGTTTTCCTTTTTTCTTTTTAAACATTTTACTGGCGCTCAGAGGGTTCTTATCACAGCACACACACATCCACACATTTGTTGCCTTCATTTTCAAAACATCTTCTTAAGCCCTTGGTGTCCGCTCATTTTTCCTCCCCCTCCCCCACCCAGGCTGATTTTTCAAACTACCGTGTAGTTAGCAGCCCAAGGCGTAACCCCGTCACCACTTTTTCACATCGATTTTGACTGCCACAGAGTGGACTCTGCTGTAGAGTCGGTTCTGACTTCACAATTATTGTTCCAGCCTAGTGTTCCAACTGCCGAATCGATTCCCCTTATAGAGGGTCTTCCTGCTTTTCGGGACCTTAATGTCCTAGCGACTTCTCCGGTTTTGAATCACAAGGTCAGCAGTTTGAAACCACAAGCCTCCTCAGGAGAGTGAGAAAAGCCAGGCTTTCTACTCTCTTAAAGAGGAACAGTCTTAGAAACCCACAGCGGCACGTTGACCTTGGGGGTCGCTCTCAGTCCACATCAGCTTGATAGCAGGAAGTTTAGTTTGGGCTTTGGTTCTACTTTAAATGAACGATGTCCTTTTCGGGGACTTCATAACAACCTTAAAACACAAGTACATAATCCTTACCCAACGCCATTAGTGCCAGATGTTTCCAAAGTCAACACTTTTAACATTTTTCAGAGACACATACAAGGGGATAAAAACAAAACAGTGGAAACAAGATATCAACATAGCCTCCATCTAGGTCTACATATTTCTGAAGGTAGTATTTTCCAGCTCTCTGACTTCTCTAAATGGAGCCCTGGTTAAGAGTTGACCTCCAGTTGTTCTAAACCACCATCATCGGCTCCGCAAGGGAAAGGCCAGGTTTGCTACTCCTGGAAAACCCGCCGGGGCACTTCTATCCGGTCTTAAAAGGTCCCTGTGAGTTGCAACCGACTCGATGGCAGTGAGAATATATACATACCTCTTCCCAGAAGAATTGTGATTTTCACCACGTCAGAAGAGTCGATTTGCTATCCACGCCGAACTCCGAACTCCGATCGTACTCTTTTAAAATGTTCTTGGAGTCTGAGGAACCAAGAGGTCGGAAGAGGCAGGTTCAGAACTGTAGCGTGACTGGGATAGAAGACTTCCCGATGAAATTCTTATAGGACAGCCCCCGGAAGACTGCGCAGGTGCTGTGTCACATGGGGGGAAATTCCTTGACGCAACTTTCCTGACCTTTTAAAGTAAAAATTTTTGCATAATAACCTCCCATGACCGCGCTTCGAGAAAAATCTAACAAGATTATTCCTTTAGAGTCCAATGTAATTTTTCGAGCTGAACTTTCTGCTTTGAATTTAACTGACCCAATACACTACCCCAACCCCACCCTGTGTAAGGAAGGCACCCTAAGGAAGCTAAGATAAGTGTATGTGACTGAGAGATCTTGTCTGCAACCATCCACTGATCGCAGACATGTATAAATACATGTTGTTTACAATAAACCCAGGCATTATAAACTGGAACCTTAACATCAATTCTTTTTTAATTATCTCTCGTACCAGGCATTTCTCATCTATTATGCAACAACTCCAGAATCTGAAGCAGAACCCCGGAATCAAATACATTAATATTTTCTGCGATGAAATTTATGAGCATTCCACTACGTGGGATAAATTAAGACTGTAAACAGACTCACACAGGGCTCTGCTGCCAATACTTCTTTGGCAGTCAATGTGTTTTAAAAAACTGGTGTTCGGGGTTGTTTTTCTTTTAATTTTAGAATGATAACGATGGGATCACGGAGAGTCTGTCATAGTTGTTGCAGGTTGGTGTTACGGCCTGCAATCTTGCTGGTTTCACTTATTAATTCCAGAGTTTGTACAGCCCCTTTAATTTTTTGTTGTCGTTGTTTTTGTGGGCATTACTGCCCCCTAGTGGGAGTATGAGGCCCAGCCTTGCTCCTGGAGAGCTGCTGCTGGGTTTGAACCGCCAACCCTGTCCCGCACACAACCACGACGCCACCGAGGCTCAGCCCCCAGCCCCATTATCTTATGAAGGTAATCAGACGGTCAATAGCAGCCAGTTCCATTCTTCCCTTTGAATCTTTGTTATATTTGTTTGTCGGTTTATTAGGCGCCCTGCTCCTGTAGTCAGCTAGCTGACAGATCAGCAGTGTGAACTCACAGGCAACCCACTGGAGAAAGGATTTCCACTCCCACAAAAATGCACAGCCTTGGAAATTCTATTCTATCCTATAAGACTGCATGGAGTTGATATCAACTCGATAGCAGTGAAGCTTTTTTTTTTTTTTCATTTGGTTGGTTGGTTTGATTACTTGGGCCAGGACAATGCTGAAGGAAAATAAAGATGGTAGGTAGCCTTGATGTGGTTCTACCTTTAATGAAATGCTACAAAAGTTTTATCATGAAGGATAAATTTGATAGGTTTTGGTAGCTAAATTTTCATCAAACTAAGGAGGTTTTCCTCTAGCCTTAATTTGCTAAGAGCTTTCATCAGGAGTTGATATTGATTTGAAATACTTTTTTTTCATAATTGTTATCTTACTGTTTTGAGGATTAATAAAAAGACATTGTAAATAATTTATATATGATTTTCCATGGATGTACCCAGATTCTAAAATGAAATGTAGTTATAAATCTTTTCTAAATTCCAGTGACTTTCCAGCTTTAAATTTGGAAGCAAATGTTCCTTAAGAGTTTATGAATAAAAAGAGTTTATGAAGTACCAATACCCTCAAATGTTGATAAACTGTTACATTAGAAGTCTCACTAATTCACAAGGTAATGTCACACACACGACACACTTCAATTCTCAGCCTTCCACAGCATCCAACAAAGTTAACAGGAAAATCTAATTCCCACGACCACAGCCATCACAGAATGCACAGTTCTGGCGCGTGAACACAACAAGGGAATGGTTTGCAGACACAAGTCTACTAGGGGGAAATCGTGTGAACATAATGTAAAATGTTCAAGTCATACAAATGCATCGTGGTGATTCTAAATGGCCATTTTGTACTAAGGATAAACAATCTTGCCCCAAATCCATGGGATGATCTCTTGCCACCCAAGACAGTCACATTTTCCCACAATTCAACATCCCACTCTTTTCTGGTTCTATCAAACAATAAACAACCAGTAAATTATTTCACGTCTTAAAAACAGAGTTGCATTTACACGTGTGAAAAATGGGATGAAGTGGGATTTCTTCCTCTTAAAAATGTTTTTAGGGCTGAGCCCCGGTGGCAAAAGTGATGGAGTGCAGGACTGCGGCCCGCGGGCTTGGTGGTTCAAATCCAGCGGCGGCTCTCAGGAGCAGCACTGGGTAGCGCCCACGACCACCAGAGGCAGTGATGCCCACAAAAACAAAAAACTAAAAAAAAAATGTTTCTAATGATACGACAATACTTGCATTTACAAAAGAGTTGATAAAAATATTCCTCTGGATTATGCAGGAAGGGAGCTAGCTACAGGGTCCACTGATAAGATGTGGCAGACAGACAACAATCCAACTAGAATTCTTTTTCTCCTGCTTCATCAGAGGCTGGACAATCGTTTTTTCGTTGTCTCTAGCTTGGCAGGTAAATCATCTTTAGATTCCTGGTGAGCCACTTCAGTCTGTTTTCACTGCGCTTCCCCTTTCCCTTTTTTGTTTGAAGATTTATCCTTTCCTGCTGCCTTTTTTGGCTTGTCTCCACTTCTGCGAGGGAAGGTTTCCCTTACAATCTCAGCTTGGGCTCCTCCTTCGCCTCCCTCTCAGGCATCTTAGCTTGCGGGGAGGGAGGGCGAGGGCGTTTGCCAGATACCTGTGGGGAGGGGTGAGCTTGGAACTTTCCTGAAGCTTGTTGCCTGGCTGTGGCCAAAGCCTGCAGGCCAGTTGCTAAAACCAGTAGTGGGGGCCTTGAGAATACAGACGCTTCTTTTCTTTAACCTACCTACTCAGGTAGGAGTTTGCCGTAACAGTTTTTCTGAAGTTAAATTATCTATGCATTCTTTGGTTAAACTCTACGTGATAAAGTAATCATGATATATTGTCATAAGGAGTGCTATTGAATTCTTTTAACAAAAGGCAATTTAGTAGCATTCCCTTTTCATAGCTATTCACTCATCTATAGTTATTGCTGTTCCATCGATGCTTATAATAATAGTACATAATTTTCTTTCTATGTGAGACCTTTTTTTTCAGTTTTGATATCAAAGTTAAATTAGCTTCTTTAAAGAGTTCGGCAGCAAAACACATCACACAAGAAAACCCTGAATGTGTCCCAACCAGAGCCAAACTGACCACGTCCCTAGAAGTCTGTGTGAAAGGGGCCGACATGTCACACTCACAGGAAGCAAACCAAGAAGGAAAAAGAGAAAGGGGCAGTTGGCGTAGACCCCATATTGGCACACCAACTCCAGAGGAAGATGTCCCTGCATGGAATGCTAAGGCACAGGGAGGACTGGAGGGCTGACAACCGCTCACTGAAGCATACTGTGACAGAGGACAATACTTGGGACACACAGCAGGGAGGTAGTGGGGTTTGAACCCCCCACAGCAGAGCAATCCAAGAAGGAAGCATAACAGATCAGCAACTGGAGCAAAGCGAAGTCACAAAGCCCCTAATGAGCCCCCCAAATAGACTTCAGGCTAGGAGGGGCAGCTCCCAGAATCTCCAGGGCCAGGGGGTAGATACTCATAAAGGTCGGTGGACAGTCCTGGAATTATGCATGCTTTTCCCCTTTTTTTAATTCCTTATCTTTTAAAAATCTTTTGTTTTCTTGTTGTTTGGTGCGTATCGCTGTTGGTGTGCCTACTTATATAAGGCAGGCATGGGAAGCAAGCTTGAGGAGAAAGCAACAGGACTCAGGGTCTGCCAAGGAGAAGGTGCAGGGCGAAGGGTGTGGTGAGCAAACAACACCATCAACAGGAAACAACTAGGAAATAATAAACCACAACAAGGAGGGTATAGAGACTCTGTGGGTGTTGGAGCAATAGCAATCTACCTGAGAGGAAAAAGAGGAGAAAGTAGGGGGAATGTGATGGTGGAGCAGGAGGAATGCAAAAGGAAATAGAAGGAAGGATCTAGAAAGCAAAGCTATGGATAGAGGTATAAGTATAGGTGTGTACATATGTAAACACATTAACCTACAAAAATAGAAGTATTGTTCTATGTACATATACTGGGGTAGGGAATAGACTTCAGACCTCTGTTCATACCCTCCCTCAATACAAGAACATTTTGTTCTAACAAATTGGCATTCTGTGGTGCTCACCCTATCTGCACAATTGAAGACAAAATGGATGCAAAAACAAATGTAGTGAAGAAAGCAGATGGTGCCTGGCTATTAAAAGAGATAGCGTCTAAGGTCTTAAAGGCTTGAAGTTTAACAAGCAGCCATCCAACAGCAAAGCAGAAAGCCCACATGGAAGAAGCACACCAGCTGGTGAGATCATAGAGGTATCATCGGGACTGGGTAACAAGCATCAGAAGATCCCAAACAGACAAATAAAAAACTACATGGTTGAGAAGGAGGGGGGGTCAGAGCAGAGGCCCCAACCCCAACTGTAGACAATGGAACATGCCCTCACAGAAGGGTCACAAGGAAGGAATGAGTCAACAAGGGCATGGTAAAGTACCGATGAAACACACGATAATCCTCTTAAGGCTTCTTCACCTCCCACTACCACGATCCTAGTCCTGCCTTTCAGTGTGGATTAGACTGGAGCCAAGTACACGGGTACAGATAAGAGATAAGAGCACACACACACACACATACACAGAATCCAGGAACATGAATGGAAGTATCGATACCAGAAGAGTAGGGGGAAGTTGAGAAGAGGAGAGGAGGAAGGGGGAACTGATTGCAATGATTGACACATAACAACACACACACACACCCCTCCAGATGGGTGATTAACAGAAACCGCGGGGGAAGGGAGACAGATATGAAAATAATAATAATTTATAATCTATCGAGAAATCACCAGGGGTGGGGGTATAAGGAAAAATGAGAAGCTGATACCAAGGACTCAACAGAAAGTAAATGTTTAGAAAATAATGATGGCAACATACGTACAGATATGCTTGATACACTTGATGTATGGATGGTTATAAGAGCTGTAAGAGTCTCCAATCAAATGAGCTTTTAATAAAAACGAATAAGGGCTGAGCCCCGGTAGCGTAGTGGTTGAGTGCGGGACTGCAGCCGACTGGCTTGGCGGTTCAAATCCCGCAGCAGTAAGGCTGGGCCTCCCATTCCCATCAGAGGGCAGTGATGCCTAAATAAAATAAAATAAAAACAAATAAATTAATAAATTTTTACAAACTCTCTGGGCCTGATGTGTGTGTTAGGGGATTTTTTTGTCCTTGCTATTGTGTAGATTCATTCGTGATTATAAGTTTGATTTCTACTTCCTCTTAAATTCATTTGTCTTGTTCTAGAAAATCTGTCTTATTCTCGAAAATTTCCTAGTGCAAAATGGGTGTACCACTGTATTTCTATAAAATGATTCGTGCTATTTTCCTGAGTTCTTATACCATGACTATTTGTATCATTGTAGCCCCCATTCCTATCATTGTCTCTTTTTTGGGGGGCATCACAGCCTCTGGTGGTGGGAGTAGGAGCCTATCATTGTCTCTTACGCCTTCCATTTTCCCTGATCAGTCTTGCAAATGATTAACCTATTAAGTATATGTGCTGCCGAAGTGAGCACTTGATTAACCTATTTAAAAATCATTTCTTATCAGTTGTATTGACCATCACCTTTTCTTTGTTGCTTACAGATTGCTTTTTAAGTTTGCTGTTTTCTTTCGTCCATGTTCTTGGAATTTATTAATCTTCTGTTGTTATTACAGACTGCTAATTGTCTCTCAATTATCTTTCCCATCTTCTTTCATAGTAACAGACTTGCAATTAGACACATGGTTTCATTGCTTTGGAAAAAATCCAGGCTTGCCAATTTCCCTGGTTATTAACTGTTATCATATGACCAAGTTCTGACCAATAGAACAAGTGAAGAAGTGTGTATATCTTCAGGGTCTTGCATTTTTAAACACTAGTGTGTGCACGTCTCAGACTCTTTTCTGCTCTTTGATAGCTGTGAGATGATGATAACTTGATACAGTTACTTTAGACATGCAACTGAAAGGTTTCTGTGGAGTTTGCCATGGTTGTTGAGTAGGAGGAAAGCAGAATTCAGTCGATTGTGTGTTTATATTTTGAGGTATCCTGGCATTCACCCTAATACCATGCTGGTCTGAACAATTATCGCACTGATTTGTTGCTGTTGTTGTTTTGGGGGGGGCATCACTGCCCTCTGGTGGCAGTAGGTGGCCCAGCCTTGCTCCTGGAGGGCTGCTGCCGGATTTGAACTGCCAGCCCAGTGGGCCTCAGTCCCGCGCCCAACCACTACGCCACCAGGGCTCAGCCCTATCGCACTGATTTTAAATATGCTTTTTGTCTAATATACATATACATTTACAGCATTCATTTTCCTCTCTATATGACTTTAGTTATGTCCTACAAGCTTTGATAGATAATATGTTGTTGCTGTTTAGATTAGAATTATTTTGACAGCTTCATTTCTGTTTCTTCTTTAACCTCAAAGTTATTTAGATATATTCTTCAAATTTTCCTCCTGGGGACAGAGGAAGATTGTTTTCGTTCTATCATTTTTACTAACTCGTATTGCTCAAAACCAGGGAGTAGTCTTATATCAATGCTGCTCAGATTATCTGCAGTGAAGGATTTGCGTTTAGCTTTTTGCTGTTGCTGTTCTTTGTAATTCCCATGATACTTTTGTAAAATATAATAAAAACAAAGTACTATAGAAATGAAGTGAAAAAAAAAACAACATGTAAAATACCGGCACAATTTTTTTACAATTACAGTTAACAAGACATAAAATTATTCTGTCAAATGTTATAAACGTTTCTGAACAACTTATTTTCAATTTCAGTATTTATCTTGTCACAGATGGGTAACGAAGAGTTCCTGGACTGGCACCTTGCCACAAACCACACGCAGAGTAGCAGTGGTTTATATAATTTATAAATGCAGTGCATAGAGTCAGTTCTGACTCATACAGAGTCCATATAATATACATTACTACATTACAGAATGGCCCATCCGTTAACATTTGGCAAAGCAGCACTTGAAATCATACCACATGTTCAACAGTGACCCTTTTATAAAAAAATATCTATATAAAGGAATGACTTCTCACCCCCAAAGAACATAGAAATAAGTATCCTTTTAAAAAGTGACAATTTGGCATGACAGCTTAAGGCAAAAATATACTCACCAATTACATGGCATAGGAATTCAGAGTGTATCATATGGAACAAATTCGAGTTGTGCCTTCTGTTGAAATAAACCTCACTGTGGTTTTGTTTGTTTTTGCACACAGACATCAAGCTAACAGAAACAAACACCCCAAATTGAGAACAAAACAGGAAGAAGCAGCTGGAGCTGTAGAAATTTCTCTAATTGTCTCAAAGGTGAGGCAAGCCAAGGACACAGCGGGAGGCTAACGGGGCCTAAAGTTTCAATAAAGTCTAAACTGTGCAAACAAGGCTTCTAGCATCCTAGTGGGCCTAAGGCATCACACCACCTTATGATAATGACACTACATTGAGGGGCGGGAATCACATGAAAATGAAGCAGTGAGGGTCAGAGTTTTGCACGATTTGGTTCAAACTCAGAAGTGAGTTCGGGAAAGTTTTGCTGTGAAGACTGACTGTGGGAGTCGGAAAGCTGGACCGGAGGATGAGTTTCAGGGTGCTTGTGTTGCAAAGCATCTCCAGCTTTCATATGCACACAAACCCGTCAGGGCCGTGGTGAGTCTGTGGTCCAGGATGGGGCCCCAGATTCTGCAGCTCAAACGAACTCCCAGGTGATGCCTGTGCTGCCGCTTGCTCGGCTCAGCATGGTTCTAGGGATCCTGCACAGCCTCTGCCTTTGCATGAAGCCAGTGTCATGAGAAGCCATGTAGGGCATGTACCACCAGCACTGCCGCCAGAAAGCGCCCTGGGTCTGGAGATGGCGGAAAACCATTCTGTGGGGTGACCTGTCTAAAAGGGGCTGGGCTTAGATTCCTTCCCAAGTGCCTTCTAGGGCCAGTATGGTTGGGGGCACAGCGGAAGGAGGGATGACATCTTAGAAGTAGTAACACCAGCCAAGTGCAAAGCTGAGGAATTCCGACATCTAGGGATGGAGCAGACTTCAGATGAGAGAGCAGATAGGTGGAGAACAGAGAAGGAAGCGCCAATATATGGAGACTTGGTGCTTCTCACACCATGCACAGAATAAAAAAAAGTAAAACAAGATGAAACAAGGAAAGATAGCTTTCTAATTAAGATTTTCCTAAACCTACCAACGATCTAGATCAACAGACTCAGGGTTTATCACATTTCAGGGAAAATTGACTACCCACGCATAGATGCATCAGTCAATGATTGTTAATTGCAAGGCAGAAAAAAAATCTTGTAACCATGAACATGGGAGAAAACAAATCGTCATGTAGCGAGGGCTTAAAGACCACATGGAAGAAGCGCACCAGCCTGTGTGATCATGAGGTGTCAATGGGATCAGGTATCAGGCATCTAAGAACAACAAATCCTATCATTATGAATAGGGGGGATGCGGATTGGGGACCCAAAGCCCATCTGTAGGCAACTGAACATCCCCTTACAAAAGGGTTGCAGGGAGGAGACGAGCCACTCAGGGTGCAGTGTAGCAATAATGAAACATACAACTTTCCTCTTATTCTTAAATGCGTTCTCCCCTTTGCTATTGACCCCAATTCTTTTTTTTTTGGGGGGGGGGCGGGGCAACACTGCTCTCCTGCGGTGGGAGTAGGTGACCCAGCCCCACTGCTGGAATTGAACCTCTGTCCCAGTGGGCCACAGTCCCGCGCACAACCACTACGCCACCGGGGCTCAGCCTTATTGACCCCAATTCTACCTTACAAATCCGACTAGACCAGGGGATGTACACTGGGACAGAAAGGAACTGGAAACATGGGGAATTCAGGACAGATGATCCCTCAGGACCAGTGGTAAGAGTGGCGATACGGGGAAGGTAGAGGGAAGGTGGGGTAAAAAGGAGGAACCAATTACAAAAATCTACATTTAATCTCCTCTCTGGGGGATGGACAACAGAAAAGTGGGAGAAGGGAAACATCAGACGTGTAAGACATGACAAAGTAATAACAATTTATAAATTATCAGGGGTTTGTGGGGGGGCAGGGAGGAAGGGTAAAAAATGAGGGGCTGATAGCAAGGGCTCACGTAGAAAGAAAATGTTTTGAGAATGATGATAGCAACAAACTGTGCTTGACACAATGGCTGGATGTATGAATTGTGATAAGAGTTGTGCATGAGTCCCAATAAAATGAGTTAAAAAAAAAAAAGAGGGCTTACCTTGCGTTTGGCAGGAAATGTATTTACACCTCAGAGTTTTTCCAAAAAAGTGGTGAGATGGGCCTTTAAGTAGACTGCATCCAGAAATTCAAATTATTCTCTCAAAAGCTTTTGCTCTCCAGTTACCTCCTTCTGGGTGGTGGCCCAAGTCTCTCCGATCACAAAGGTGGCTCAAGCAGCAAGCCCTCGGCGACCTCTATGTATAATGACATTGCTTTGTGACTAATCGCTATGCTTTAATTATGTTCCATTTGTAAAAATGAAAATACATCCTGCATAACAGATATTTACATTATGATTCATAACAGTAGCAACATCATAGTTATGAAGTAGCAACAAAAATACATTTTATGGTTGGAGTCACCAGATAGGGAACTTTTATCCTCATTCAACTGATGAGAAAACAAAATCCTGGGGAAGTTAGGGAACTTATTTAAGAGCCACATTGGACCCGGTGGCGTGGTGGTTGAGTGAGGGACTGCGGCCCCCTGGCTTGGCGGTTCAAATCCAGCAGCAGCTCTCCAGGAGCTAGACTGGGCCTCCCACTCCCACCAGAGGGCAGTGATGCACCCCCCAAAAAAAGAGCCACATTGGAGTATCCCTCAAAAACAAGCTTACTGCCATCGAGTGGATGCCAGCATATAGGGACCCTATAGGGCAGGGTGAACTGCCCTTGTGAATTCTGAAGACTGTAATTCTTGATGGGTGTCGAAAGCCCCGTCTGTCTCCCTGGGAGCCCCAGGTGATTCTGAACTACTGGCCTCGAACTTGGCAGAGCCATGTATAATCATGTTACCAGGACTCTGGTGTGATGTTCTGAGCCCATGCTGTTAAGTGGTCAGACCAAAGAACAGAGTAAGTCTTTGCATTTATTTAGATCTTCATATTGTTGCAACAATGTTTTGTGGTTATTTCCCTTCTTTGCTCCCTTTTCTTACATAGATGTTGGTACACTTAATGATGTCCCTCATTTCTGAGACTCATTTTTGCTTAATCTCGCCGCCCCCCTGCCCCCCAACACCCACACACCAGTTCTTCAGATTGTGTAATTCTTCTTGGCCTGTCCTCATATGTGCCAAGTCTTTCTCCTGTCACTTCAAAAGTACTGTCAACCTTCTTTAGTGAGTATTTCATTCCAGTTAGAGTTTCAACTCTAGGCTTCCCCTATGGTTCCTTTCTATAGTTTGTATATCTTTACTGATATTCTCTATTCGATGAGATAGTGCCATCCTATCTTTCATCCTTTCAACGGGATTTCTTCTAACATTGCAGATAGTGTCTTTTTTAAAAAAAAAACATTTTATTGGGGCTTTTACAACTCTTGTTACAAACCATACATCAATCATATCCAACATATTCGTACAGATATTCCATCATTCTTGTTTAGACATTTACTTTTCATTGAGCCCCTGGGATCAGCTCCTCTTTTGTTTCCCCCCCCACACACACACCAATCCTTGTGGTGCCCTGATAGATTGTAGATTGTTAGTTATTTTCAAGTCTCATACTGACCGCTGTCTCCCATCCCCTCTGGTTTCTGTTGCTCTTCCCCTGTTTGGGGTTGAGTGGTTATGTGCCACTCACTGTGATTGGTACATATAGTGTCTTTGAAGTCTTCGCTAATGTCAACTTCTTGGGTTCTTGGTGGCCGTTTCTGGTGCTTGATGTTTTTCTTTTGTCTTTGTGAGTCTCATATTTTTGTTGAAACTAGAAAGTTTAGCAACTCTGGTTACTGATCCTTCTGACATCCATAGCGTATTTATTTTCCTAGTAAATTAGCTGGATTATGTCAATGAAGTCTATTTGCTGTGCCATAGGCAGCTTCTCAGGAGCACTGGGTATATCTGCTACAAAGACCTCTTGGAAGTGCTGAAAAGCAAGGGTATTACTTTGAGCACTAAGACGTGCCTGATCCAGTCATGGTACTTTCAATTGTCCCGGGAATGCCTGGGAAAATTGGGCACTGAATGAGGACGCCCAAAGAAGAATCAACAGATTTGAATTATGATTTTGGCAAAGAATCGGGAAGGTACTGCCAAAAGAATAAACAAATCTGTCTTCAAAAGAAGTACAGCCAGAATACTCCTTAGAGGCCAAGAATGGAAAGACTTCATCTCATGTGTTTTGGATCTGTTATCAGGAGAGATTCTCTGAAAAAAGGGCTTCATGCTTGATACGGTGGAGGGGCAGTGGAGAAGAGGAAGCCCTTCAACAGGGTGGACTGACACAGTGACTGCATCAATGGGCTCAAACATACAAACGGTTGTGGGGATGGCTCAGGACCGCTATGCATCAGATTCAACTGGACAGCGCCTACTCACAACCATGAGGCCAGGTCGTGTAATGGGGTGATACATTAAGCTACTAACCAAAAGTCAACAGTACAAACTCACCAGTGGCCCTGTGGGAGAAAATTGAGACTTTCTACTTCTGTAAAGAATTTCAGCCCTGGAAACCCATGGGAGCAGTGCTCTTCTGTCCCATAGGATCACAGTGGGTCAGAATCCACTCTATGGCAGTGAGTTTGGTTGTGTTTTTTTTGGTTTTGATAGAGTTTCTTATGTTACTCCTCAAGGTGTGTGGATCTGGGCACATCTGTAGATCTAAAGAGGCACCATATGAAGCGGGACATTTCTCCACTTCTGAATTAGAACTTCTTCCCTGTGAGTGGAGACTGACTAATCGGTAGAAGGGAGTGCCGATCCTTTCACCTGTACACGGTGACAGGGTGTTAGTCATGCTGCCTTTAAATATTACTCTAATGAAAATGTCAGCTTCTGACTGGTCTACCTCTATTGGTATCACACCCAGCTATTAAATCTCCACTAATTGCTAGTTTATCGCACCATTATTTTTACCATGGCTGGAAGGCATACATTGCACTGTGGCAATTTATCTGATCCAGTTAAAGTTGGGTCCGTTTTAGAAACACGATATTGTTATTCTTTGGAGTTTGTTCCCATCCCAGATAGGTTTTTTGCTGTCTCCCTGTTCTGTGAAACTTGAAGCTGGTCTACCTGTTCATTTGTTCTAATAACCTGGCATTCTGTGATGCTATTGATTTTTTATGACTCACTAGAAAGATTTCTTGATTTTTTAACCACGAACTTCCCCATATTTATTACAAATAAACCCATCTGTGAGTAACAACTAGACTAAATTAAAAGTTCTTTTCTTTTTTTTCTTTTGTGGGCATCACTGCCCCCTGGTGGGAGTAGGAGGACCCGTCTTGCTCCTGGAAAGCTGCTGCTGGATATGAACCGCCAACCCTGTGGGGTACAGTCCCGCACACAACCACTACGCCACCGGGGCTCAGCCCTAACTTAAAAGTTCTTCTTTTCCCTTTTTTTTTGGGGGGGCATCACTGCCCTCTGGTGGGAGTGGGAGGCCCACCTTTGCTCCTGGAGAGCTGCTGCTGGATTTGAACCGCCAACCCAGTGGACTGCAGTCCCGCCCTCAACCACTATGCCACCGGGGCTCAGCCTAAAAGTTCTTAAGCGGTCATCTGAGGTCCAACTATTCATCTCTTCCTTGGGGAGAGCCTCATAACCTTCCCTTTTGTCCTTTTCACTATTTTTAAATAGTGAATTAGGTGGAGGTTTACATTCCAAATCATCAATTGCATAATCCACCATTTAAGCTACCCATCAAACTCCCCATTAGCTTACCCAGAGTCTTCTATTTTGATAGTCTGCCTCTGTCCCGGGCTTGACTCTCTCCACTACTCTGCCTGAGTTGGGTGATGGAACTAATAATCAGTTGCTGCCACAGCAAGACCCTCATTCAAAAGAAAAGCACAAGGAGGGGGTGGGCAAGGCAGCCGCACTATACAGACCCTCTATAACAAAGACATGAGCGAGCACAGGAAATAGATGCCGAAGACCATCCTGGCACCCTGGGACCCTTTTGAGGAAAGGATTGCGAAATGATTAAATACTAAGGAGGAGGAAAAACCAAAAAAAAAAAAAAAAAGCGACAGGTGAGGAGACAGACAGGTGAATAGGTGCAGCACAGTCATCTCAACCATTTGCAAGCAGCACCTGATTGAGACAGTGGCCTGACAACAAAAATGTACACATCAACGTCTGGCGTTGACAAAAATGCTGCCCTCCCTGTTCTTCACATCCTTCAAGTGACCCAAAGGGTGACCTTTTTCACTACCTTCCACCACCAAGTGGCCAGTGAGCCCACTCCCCAGCACACAGCCTCTGCTCTGCCCAAGACTGAAGCTGCACCCTCATGAATAAGGTGCCTAGTGCACGACCCCCACGTCTGGAGGCCCTTGAGCTCCACCTCAGCAGACCAGCGGAGCATGCAGTGCTGGGTCCCTGGCCAATCCAGGGTGAGTAGGAACTCCTTTGTAGCCTGCTTCTCTCCTTCAGCTGCCTTCTGAGCCCAAAAGGGTTTCTTAGGGAAGCAAACACTCTGACCTCTATCACCATCTGATTCCACATCATCTTTTTCTGAATCAAGGGCCCTGAATAGGAACTCCATCTAGGACTGGGTGACTCACCCCTTCACCCAGGGGTGGGATTCATATAAGTTAGCAACTTAATGGCAGTTTTAAGTATTAAAAAATTATAAGTTTCGGGCTGAGCCCCGGTGGCGTAGTGGTTGTGCGCAGGACTGTGGCCCACTGGGATGGAGGTTCAATTCCCGCTCACAGGAGCAAAGGCTGGGCCTCCTACTCCCACCACCAGAGCAGTGATGCCTTAAAAAAAATTGTAAGTTTATAAAAAAAAGGGTGGTTTATTATTTGAGCAGTTAGTACTTAAATATGAACAATAAAAGAGGTACATGTTTTTTAAAAGTAAGGAATGTACATAGGTGATGTCCACATTGGGCAGCTGGCCAGCCGCCCACTTTAGATAGAACCCTGATTAGAAGTGCCATTTTAACAATGGGTTCACCGAGCTCAACAAAATTAGGTATTGAAACCAACCTTCACACACATATATCCAACCACCACCAACCTTACCATGAACTCCTTGGCAGGCAGAGAATGTCAACCCATACTGGGTATCTTGCCCCCACAACTTTCTTTTCTCTATATCCCGGCCCAGTTTTATCTCTTTTTCCCTTTTTTTTCTCTTTCCTTACTTTTTAATCTGTTCTTACTATTCTTCACTCTTTCTGTGTTAATCTAGTTCTTTCCTCCCACTCCGTTCCTCTCTCTTTACTTCCCCCCTTAACTTCTTTCTTTACTACTGTCATTTCTCTTGTACCACCCCTCATTTCTATTTATTGTAATTTTTTCTATTCCTCCCATTTTCATTTTCCTTTTGTTATTAAACTCCTTTTTATTGCAGCTATGGTATCTACCAGCTTTTCCTTCCTTGGTTATTTATTGTTTTCTTCTTTTGCTCTTCTTTGTTTTGTGTTCCTCTTGTCTTTATTGATTTATTTTGGCCCCTTGTCTTACCAAAACGGGAGATAGTAACCATGCCTACGTGGTTGAGTTACACACAGACCTCCTGCAGCACCACCTCATAGGTGAGGATCACTACACCCTTCTACACCACCAGATCATCAACAGACAATGGCCAACACCAGTGAAATTTACGCTCAGCTGGGCTGTGTGAACAAGACGGACAGAACTGTGCACACACTTACAGTTCTCTAACACACCCACCAGCAGTCTGGCGATAAACACCAACCACCACCAAGTAAGTACAATAACATTGCAAGGCCTCTGGGACAACAGATCATTTCTGCTCACAGGAAAAAGAAGATGGAATGACTCCAACAAAGGACTGACAGCTAGAGCCAGAAATGCTTTATGAGGAAGAAGTGGCATTGGAAGCATATAATCAAGAATTCCAAAATACGGTATTTATTTTTTGTCAACAGATTGCAAGGTCAATAAAGGTGCAAATGAAATCAAGGAAAGCACAGACAAAAGTTAGAGAGATTCGGGAAATTGACGGTATACATGGACAATCAGAAACTACACAAGCACAGTCATTAGAAATCCAAAAGATTAACACTGAGATTTCAGAGATAAATAACGGTACACTGAAAGGACAAAGGGGTACAAATGACGGAATAGAAGGCTGGCTTAATGTGCGTCAAGATAAATTTCTCGTTGCTGTGAGGTGCCTTCAAGTTGGTTCCAACTCTTAGTTGTGACCCCATGTACAACAGAATGAAACACAGCCCCGTTCTTATGTCTCAGACCATGTTTGCAGCCACTGTGAGAATCCATCTTGTCTGGGACCGTCCTCTTTTTAACTGCCCCTCTACTTTACCAAGCATGCTGTTCTTCTCCAGGGAGTGGTGTCTCCTAACAACATGTCCAAATACATGAGCTAAAGCCCGCCCCCCACCCCCATCCTTGCCTCTAAGAAACATTCTGGCTCTATTTCTTCCAAGACAGATCTGTTCATTCTTCTTATTACTATTATTAAATATTTTTATTGGGGGTTCTTATAGCATTTGTCACAATCCATACAGTCATCCATTGTGTCAAGCACATTTATACATATGTGCCATCATCATTTTCAAAGCATTTTCTTCCTACTTGAGATCTTGCTATCAACTCATTTTCCCTCCTTCCTCCACCCTCCCTCCCTCATGAACCCTTGATAAACTATAGATTATTGTTTTCATATCTTACATTGTCCTCTGTCTCCACCCACTTTTATGTTGTTCAGTCCCCCCTGGGAAGGGGTTATATGTAGCTCATTATTCCCCCTTTCTACCCCACCTTCGCATTATCCTTCTGGTATCTCTATTCTCATCATTGGTCCTGAGGGATTTATCTGTCCTGGATTCCCAGTGTTTCAGGAATCTAGCAGTGTGCATGTTCTGGTCTAGTCAAATTTGTAAGGTAAAATTTGTAGGAGGTCATGATAGTGGGGGCAGGAGGAAGCACTAAAAAACGGGAGAGAAGTTGCATGTTTTATCTGTGGTATACTGCACCCTAACTGGCTCATCTCTCCCTTAGGACTCTTCTGTAGTGGGACTCTTCTACAGATAGGCTTTGGGACTCCATTCCGCACCACCGCCCCCATTCACATTGGTATGATTTTGTTCTGGGTCTTAAATGTCTGATACCTGATCCCATCGACATGTCATGATCACACAGGCTGGTGTGCTGCCCCTACGTTGGCTTTGTTACTTCTAGCTAGATGGACGCTTGCTTATCCTTTAAGACCCCAGATGCTATTTCATTTGATAGTCAGGCACCATCAGCTTTCTTCACCATATTTGCTTATGTACCCATTTTGTCTTTAGCGACTGTGGAAGGTGAGCATCACAGAATGCCAGATTATTACAACAAAGTGTTCTTGCATTCAGGGAGTACTTCAGTCGAGGCCCAATGTACACATGTTACCTTAATACTTAACATATAAGTACATAGATCTATTTCCTTATCATTATATAAAATATATTTACATATTTACATGCTTGTATATAGACCTCTAGAAATGTCCTTTGCCTCCTAGTTCTTCCCTATATTTCTTTTTGCTTTCCTCTTGTCCCACTATCATGTTTGGCCTTCATTTGGGTTTAGTAATTTCTCACTGTTACATTGGCCTTGATTAAGCCCCACTAGACCTCCTACACCCTGCTCGTCAATGATTTTAGTTCATTTGTTGTTCCCTTGTCCCTGGGCTGGTTGACCCGCCCTCCTTTTCTTCCTCTTACCTATCCATACTACCCGTAGTCATCAGCCCCATTGTTTTCCCCTCCAAATTTTCTATCCCACCTGTCTTATCTAGAAAGACATGCAGAGACATTAATAATCGCAAAACCAGGCAAACCAAGCAAAAACAACAAAGGAAGACAAAACCAACAAAACAACAACAGCAACCACACACACACAAAAAAACACCAAAGACAAAATAGCTACAACAAAGTCAATGACAAAAAGGAAAAACTTATAAATAGTTCCAGGTCTTTTTTTTTACCCTTTCGGAGTGTTTTTCAATTGAGTCTGATGGGGAGCCAGACTTTGTCCCCAAAGTCTATTTTTGGTATTCCCTGGGCACTTCATCACTTTGCTACTCTGTTGTACGCCCTTAGTGTTTCGCCCCAGGGTGATGGGGTTAGATCAGGCACAATTCCCACAATATGCCTCCAGTGTTGTCCCTCACAGGGCTATGGGTCAGTGAGGGACATCTCCTGGTGAAGCTGGCCCTATGGTCCTCTCTGTGCATTGTCTACTCTCAGCAGGAATATCATCCTCAGGGCTTGGCTTCCACTCACTCTTCTTCCCTCTTCATTTCTCCTGTGTGATCTAATCAGACATGCCCCCTCCCCAAGCTGTAGCATCGGTGCAGTCCTCTGAAGTGTATTCTTCTGGGGCTATCTGTTTGTTCTTTTTGCAGTCCATGGTACTTTCAATATATTTTGCCTGAACACACCGACTTCTCCACCGTCTTTCTTATTCAACACCCAATTTCCACGTGAAGATGAGGCCATTGACAATACTAAGGCTTGGGTCAGGTGCACCTTAGCCTTCAAAGTCACACTCTTGCTTTTCAATACTTTAAAGATAAGTTGCGCAGCAGATTTACCCAATGCAATGTGCCGTTTGTATTGATTGTGGAGCCAAGCAAGATGAAATCCATAACAACGCCCCTCTTTCCTCCATTTATCATGATGCTACCTTTTCGTCCGCTTGTGAGGATCTTGGTTTCCTCTACATTGAGTGTAATCCATAAGGAAGGCTTAAGTCCTTGACGTTCATCGGCAAGTGCTTCAAGTCTCCCTGACTTTGAGCAAGCAAGATTGTGTCGTCTGCATATCGCAGGTTGTTGGTAAGCCTTCTTCCCAAGGACATCATGCTTGGTAAAGTCGAGGGGCAAGGAAAATGGGGAAGACTCTCGACTGCAGCAGTGGGCTCAAACATAAGGACAATCTGGAAGATGGTGCAGAACTGGGGGTGTTTCATTCTACTGTACATAGAGTCGCTTTGAGATGGAACCAACTCGAAGACCCCTGGCAGAAGAATCTGCAGTAAACCTAAGAAGTACTCACACCTCAGTGTGAGCAGCAATTTAAGAGCAAATGGACAACAAGTCCCCAAGGACAGCGTCCAGAACGTTTAGTCCAGAAGGAGGACTGACAACTGGCAACACAGGGAGGAAATGGGGTAAATGCTGTTATAATGAAACAAGTGATTACAGTCAATGAAATGAAACAAAATGTGTCTGAATTATTAAACATAAAATTGATGATATGCTCTTAAAACCTTCACTCAATTCCCAATAAAACCTCTAAAAATAAAGAAATAAAAATTGTTTCAACTAAATAGGCACTGGACTAAGTGTAGTAGTACTTGGTCTTTGTGTCTTACCCCACCTCCACCCAGCCAGATGTGGAATTTCTGCCTTGTGAGTATGATGGGGTGGGAGTAATTAGGGTCCAGTAATAGTGTCCTGTCACTCCTTTGGATTCCCTAAATGCCACTGCATTAGAGTTCAAATGCTCAAGCACTTTATTTGTGGACCCCTGGTGGTGTAGTGGTTATAAGTTGGGTTGTGATCTGGAAGATCAGTGGTTCGAAATCACCAGCCAGGAGAAAGAAAAGGCTTTCAACTTCTATGTTGCTATCTTCATTTTCAAAAGCATGATTTTCAAAAAAGTTATCTTAACAGACAGTTTATTAAAATTATTTTAAAAGTGCTGGGTATGGGAAAGAAAAGATTGTAGTTTCAGAAACCCACAGGGATAGTTCTATCCTGTCCTCTAAGGTCAGTATGCCTCAGCACCAGCACATTAAACACAGTTTGGTAAGGTCTACAGCAGGAATTCAAACTCCATTTTGAGATCCTCACTTAAGTTCAGAGACCATTTGAGTTCCGTGTTACTCGCTCAAAGCTGTTGGCCCTTGCTATGTGCTTATACTTATATAACTGCAGGGCAAGCCCAGGGAGAGGCAACTTATCTTCAGGAAGAGTGATCAAAAGCACATGAACAGGTCTGCGGGAAGATGCTCCCCCAAAGAATTAGGGAATTTGCCTAGGCATTTACTAAAAAGAGCCAAGCATATACATGTTATCTAATTTCACTTACAGGTTGGGGGTGGGTCCTAGTATTGTCTTATAACCACCTTATGGTTATGACTTAGGATGGTATGATCATACCCCGACCACCACATACCCAGGAGTTCAAAAGTCCAAAACCAATCCTGAGGCTGTTTCTTTTTAACCAGCAATAGCACACAGATTCCAAGGATGGTCCTTTCCTTTCTTTCGTCCTACTTGTGACATTGATGAATTGAACTGCCACTATTCATGACCCAGTGATTATTCTCTGTGTCCTTTATCGTATATAATGAACTCTATGACTGTAAATCAGGGCGTTCCATGTGTTTGGCGACTGTTTCCTTCATCCAGAAGATTATGCTTGGTTTTATTTTGCCTGTCTAAGTCTGAATGAAAAGAGTCTCTCCAGTGGTTGTGTACAGTCCCAACAACAGTGCACTGGGTGTCCAATCTCTCTGAAGCCTCTGCATCTTTTGTTTTATGTTTTGGGGGTATTTTTTTTTAACTATGATGGTTGGTGTAAGGTGTTATCTCATGGTGATTTTGATTTGCATCTCCCAGATATCTAGTGATCATGAACACTTCTCCAGATGTTTACTGACCATTTGGATACCAACTTTGGTGAACTGTCTGTTTATACCTTTTGCCCAATTTTTAATTGGGTTATTTGTCTTTTTCTTATTGAAAAAGTGTGACAGTTTTCCCTAGATTTTAGAAATTAGTCCCTTATTCATTGTGCCAATATCAAAATACTTTCCCCACGCTGTGGGTTCTCTTTTTATTCTTTTGATAAGGTCTTTTGATACATATAAGTGGCGTATTTTTAATAGGTTCCCACCAAAAATCAGTAAAAAGCTGCCTAGCGGAGCTTCCATAGTACACATCTTTCCCACTAGGTGAGCACGAAGCAACTCACTCTGAGTTAGTGCTCCCAGTGGCATTGCCTCGGAAGGTTCTCTCTGGCCAAAGTGAATTTTTTCATAAAAGCAGTTTCCTTTGAACTTCATTTTTTTGCGATGACCGATGTTAAAAGAACAGCATGCGGCTGTGATATTTTGTTTCCTGCTCGGGAAAAAATGTCACAGAAAATGTGATGTTGAACACAGCTTACAAGGGCAGTGTTAAGGGAAAGACTCAAATGTACAGGTGGTTTTCTCATTTCAAAAAAGAAGTGAAATGTTTGAAAATGCTTCCAAGAATGGAATCTCACATTTGACAAATTATTAAATGTCATGGAGAGTACTTTGAAGTT
The DNA here is from genome assembly GCA_004026705.1 of Nesogale talazaci. NCBI lineage: Eukaryota > Metazoa > Chordata > Mammalia > Afrosoricida > Tenrecidae > Nesogale > Nesogale talazaci. The sequence goes on along the minus strand of PVJH01002604.1, from coordinate 42,271 downwards.
GTGAAGGTTGTTTTGTAAAAGACAAATAGTAATAAAATAAAAAATTATAATACATAGCTTGTGTGGGTTTCTGGTTTTTTTGGGGTACCCCCTTGCATTTTGTTTGAGGTAGCGATATGACACTACCTCAAACAACTGGTAATAGAAACTCCTTACAATCCAGAAATTCCTCTGCTGGATATATATCCTTAAGAATTAAGAGTTATAACAGGAAAAGACATATGCACAGCCTTGTTCATTGCAGTACTTTTCACAAGAGACAGAAGATGGAGCAACCTAAATGCCCACCAGGAGAAGACTGGATCAAGAAACTCTGGTACACACAAGGGGATATTGCGCACTAAAAAACCATGAGGAAACCACGAAGCAGCTCAAGGGATGGGTACACCTAGAGAACATTTTGCTGATTGAAGTCAGTCAGTCACAAAAGAACAAATATCATGTGAGACCAGTGTTATTGGGGGGGGGGGGAGATACTACTGTGTGTGTTTAATCATTTGATAATGTTTTTATGTCCTGTATTAGGGCCCCTATGTTTGTCCCTAATTTTTTCATCCATGATCTTTATGGTTTTAGAGTTTCAAAAAACACTTTCAATGTAGGAGAAGCAAGACAGCAGATGATGTAGGATATGAAAATTATAATTTATAATTTATCAGGGGTACATAAGGGTGCAAGGGGGAGGGGAGGGGGGAAAGAGGAGCCAGTATGAAGGACTCAAGCAGAAAGAAAATGTTTTGAAAATGATAATGGCAACTTATGTATAAATGTGTTGAAAATAATTGATGTATTGATTGTTACAGGAACTGTAAGAGTCCCCAATAAGATGATTTATTAATTTTAAAAAACTTAAACAAAAGACATTTTCAAACCCAAGAGAACAGACTTTGGAGATTGCCAATCAGGGGAGGGCAAGGGAGGGAAAATAAAGCGATGGATTAAACTACTGACTAGTGTGAACTTGGGTGAAATAAAAGATAGTAGTCCACTAAGAGGAAAGTAAAAGGAAATAAAGGAAAGAAGTAGGAGGCAAAGGGCACTTATAGAAGTCTAAATATAGGCATGCACAAATGCAAATATATTTACATATAACATTAGGGAAATAGATCTATGCACGTATATTTATATGTTAAGTATTAAGGTAGCAGATGGACATTGGGCATCTACTCAAGTACTCCATCAACACAAGAACACTTTGTTCTACTTATCTGGCATACCGTGATGTTTAGCTTCCCAACATGAGCGCTAAAGACAAAATAGGTGCATAAGCAAATGTGGTGAAGAAAACTGATGGTGCTTGGCTATCAAGAGATATAGCATCTGGGGTCTTAAAGGCTTGAAGATAAACAAGCGGCCATCTAGCTGAGAAGCAACAAAGCCAACATGGAAGAAGCACACCAGCCTGTGTAATCATGAGGTACCAATGGGATCAGGTATGATGCATCAAAGACCAAGAACAAGAAAATCATATCAATGTGAATGAGGGGGAGTGTGGAGGGGAGACCCAAAGCCCATCTGTAGACAATTGGACATTCTCTTACAGAGGGTCACAGGAAGACACAAACCAGTCAGGGTGCAGTATAGTACCGATGAAACATATAACTTTCCTCTAGTTCTTTAATTCTCTCCCTCCCCCCCTCACTCTCATGACCCCAATTCTACCTTACAAATCTGGCTAGACCAGAACAAGTACACAGGTACAGGTAAGAGCTGGAAACACAAGGAATCTAGGACAGATAAACCCCTCAGGCCGAATGATGAGAGTAGTGATACCACGAGGGGACAGGAAGCTGGGGGGAGAAAAGAGTAACAAATCACAATAACCTACATATAAACCCTTCCCAGGGAGATGGGCAACAGAAAAGTGGGTGAAGGGAGACATCAAGTCAGTGTAAGACATGAAAAAAATGTAATAAATTATCAAGGATTCATGAGGAAGGGAGGGTGGTGGAGGGAGGGAGGGAAATGAAGAGCTGATATCAAGGATTCAAGTAGGAAGAAAATATTTTGAAAATGAAGATGGCAACAAGTGTACAAAGGTGCGTGACAAGATGGATGGATGGATGGATTGTGATGAGATGTGCGAGCCCCCAATAAAGTGACTTTACAAAAAAAAAGAAAAAAGACATGGACTCTGAAGCAACTGGCAACAACAGAAAATATTTGCATACAGAGTTTTATGTGCACATAAAATTCCAATGCCTTTAACTATTAAAAAAACCATATAGGTTCTTCAGTGTAGATAATCTTCACTTTTAAGAAATGGAAACACCTATTTACAGTAAATATCATTACCAAGGAAGTAGGTTATTGAGTAATATAAACAAAAGTTTTACAGGATTTTAAGACCTAGGTTACTTTCACGGAACAAGTCACAAGTTTGGGATTCTCGGTGTTCTATACCTTTCTATTTTCTTTTAAAAAAGGCATTTTTCAAAGATGTTTTTAAAGGACAGAAAAATCTGTTAGTGGGAAAACAGAAAATAAGTCTGTTGCTGGGAAAACAGAAAAATCTCATTAGAAGTCTGTTGCTGGAATTTCTAACTACCAGAGTAAGAGAGTCTAAGATTTCAAAGCCAAATGCAAGGATTTCACTCTTTAGAACAGAGACAAAGAAAGACAAAATTGAAAAGCTTCTAATTTACTATGAAAAGAGGCAAAATAGGATTATAAACCACTGGAAATTAGGGCATTTAGTATTCCTGCGACCAGACAAAGTGAGAGTGATTATTTGGATTTCTGGTTGATTTTATTAGCCACCCATTCATCTCTTACTCCTTAGTGTTATTTTCTGTAGAGCTTTGTCAAATAATTTCATGAAGCCACTAAAATGTACTCTTTTGTTCCAGCAAATGTACCCTTTTGTTCCAGTTACACCTCTGCCAGACTAGAGAAGTTCTGCCTCAACAAAGAAAAATATAAGCTATTCAATAGAAATGAGGCAAAAATTTGACCCTACTGAGGGGGAAGGGACCCCAAATACCAAAGAATAACTCGAAATTCCACCTCTCAAAGTAAAAAAGCAAAATCACAAATCACATGTTGTCCAAGAGTCTTATAAAATCACCTGCAAATATTTAAGAGCTGGGATTGCTTTCCCCCACTTTAAAGCTAACAAGTTGGACTTTTTCCATTTCATGGATAAGTAAGCATAGGCATATTTGCATATTTGCTTTCATTTCCTATGTCCCCAAGTCCCATACTGGTCACATGAAGGAACTGGGTGGATGCTATGCATCACAAATGAGGAACACTGGATGGGGGTGGGTAGGGGTGAGGGGGGTAGTATTCACATAGTTTAATGTGTTTATTGCGAGCCTGCTCTTTGTCCCAGAAACATTGCCTCATCCCTTAAGGCTACTTTGAGCAAACTAGGGCTTGGAACCAGTTCATTCCAGTTTGATCCCCTGCTAAGAATTTGCCCTTTCCACCCCAGATATACTAAATTATAGTCTCCATTTTAACCAGCTCCTCAAGGTGATGCTTATGTATACAGTCTCTCTGCAAACACAGGCCTGAGAACAGCCCAGGTGAGGGGCCTTACATTCTTGGCATGCCCAGTAAAAACACCGGAGACCTCCCACTCTTTGGTTTATCTTCCAACAATATTACACCCAGAGAGAAAATAGACAATCTCTCCTCCTACACGATGTGGACAAGATGTACTCTCTACAGTTCTGCCCCTGGGACTATTTTTCTTCATGACTGTCTTTCAGGGCCTCAAATGCAGCTCCAGTGCACTTTTAGCTAGTGCCAACAAACTGCATAAAGCAGGCTTGTGCTCTTATCACCAGTCCGAGGGAACACTCCAGAAAGCCTTTTTTTAAAAAATCATTTTACTAAGGGCTCATACAACTCCCATCACAATCCATCCATCCATCCATTGTATGCAAAGCATATTTGTACATTTGTTGCCATCATCATTCTCAAAACATTTTCTTTCCCCTGAAGCCCCTGGTAGCAGCTCCTCAGATTTCCCCTCCCTCCCCGCTCCAGGAAGTCTTTAAGGGTGGTGACAACAACAACAACAAAGCCAAACCCGTTGCTGTCCAGTGGATTCTGACTCACCATTCCCTCCCTCACTGCCATCGATTCAATTCTGACTCACAGTGACCTTGTATGTTAGAGCAGAACTTCCCTAGTGGGCTTCTGCCCTTGAAACCGTGGCTGGAATAGAAAACCCGTCTTTCTGCTACTTCTAGCTAGCAGTGACCTGATGGGGCATAGTAGAACTGCCCCATACTTTACAGACTTCTCACCTTTTGGGGAGCAGATGGACACGTCTTCCTCTTGCACCTGAGCCAGAGGGTTTGAATTAGCCCCCTTTCAGTTAGCAGCTGAACTCCGAAGCACTCTGCTCCCCCCCCTCCCCCCCGCCCCGCAGGGCTTCCTCGAATGTGGGTGTATGCAGAAGACCAACAATCCACAATCCACGGCAGTACACCCCGGACTTGTGTCCACCCCTCGACATGCAGTTCACTGAAGCTTGGACCCAGTTTCATAGACAGCTTGCGCTTTTTATAACGTCACACTGCTGCCATTATACATTTAGAAACACTGATGTTCCCATGGATCAGACGGCATCTCATTTTCTGGTCATTTTAGACGCTATCCCTCGCTTTCCTTCCACCTTGCATGGTTGCCATGCAATGACGCCACACGGAAGCTGGAGGGCAAAAGAGAGAAAAGAGAAACACCTGTTGCTATAGCAGCCGCTTCCCAGGGGATGGGGCAGGCAGGGAAGAGGAAATCTGAAAGACCGAGTGAAACACACCCAGCACAACCTTCGGCGGCATTGACGTCATCAATGCATTTTCTAAAACGGTAACTGAATCTTGGTTTCAAATAAGCAATACAGATTCTTCTCAATTTGCTCAATTTGCACAGCGTTCTCATCTCTGACAAATACTGTGTATATGAAAACCAAGCCAAGAATAACTTTGCTTCTCAGTAAAAGGGCATGGGGGAGGGCTCTTGACCACCTCTGGCTTTCTTACTGCCACGAGGCAGGCGTCAGACATGCTTGCATGCTCCGTCTTCCTTGACCTACTGTGATACCAGCCGCTCCTGCCTTGACACTCTGCCTCACTGGTGGGTTTGAAAATGTGTTGCTATGGCTACGCAGAACTCGCAGACAAAATGCACAAATGAGGAGGTTTATTAGGGATGTTAATAGGTTGCCCCGAGTCAGGATTAATGCTCAGCATGGATACAATCGTTGGTCCCCAGCAACACCTCCGTCTCCCAGTCCCATTGTCTGAAGCGAAGGTACCCCAAAGGCTTGGTGCTGGTCCCCGGAGACTCCATGACACAGTCTCTGGTACATCTAATCTCAGGGGCCTCTGCTAACATGGTCTCGGACCTCTGGTTTCTCTCTTCGCCCCAGATGACTCTGCTACACTGAGAAATGGCTTTGATGGAGGTGTGCTTGATCTTTCAGCCCACAAGGTCCCCAAGGAAAATGAAGGTCTTATGTCATCCCCTGTAGTAGTCTGAAAGCTCTCCACAAGGAAACAAAGGGTGTGCTTGGTGCACACGCTCTACTAAAATCTGGATTCAATCTCACTCTAATCCTGTAACAGAGAACTCCCTCCAAATTGGTATCGTAGCCACATGCACAGGGTCCAGAATTATAATACATCACGTAAGAAATAATAACTAGAAGAGCATCGTGCCTGCTTTAGCAACAAGAGACCCAAAAAGGTAGTATACAGAAAAGAGAAGCATTACCCATCTATTAGGATGACACGCAAATTTGTGCAAGCATTTTCTAGCTTGAAACATAAATCTTATTGAAGTAAAAACATGCTTTGAGTTTACATATACAATAGAGTTAAGCTTAGGCTCACATAATTCCCTATAGGTTTTTCATATATATGAATGCCTGATGATTTGAAAACTATATTAAGATGTAGGAAAATTCTTCCTTGTCCAGGAAAGTCACATGCACAGAGGACATATACTATTCTGCCTGGCTAAGAAAAAGACAAGAGCTAGCCACCAATCATTGTAACCACCCAAGAAGCCCCATAAGTTTTCAAAACACTCCCTTGGGTGGCACAGCCTGCAGGGACACACACTCGTCTAAGTTAAGACAACCTTAAGTTGTCTAAGTTAAGATCAACCTTGCAGATTTTGAGTATGTTATCTCATCTATTGCGTCTGCTGCCACACTAACTGTAAAACACAATATTTGTGTCTGATGCAACGTTGCCCAAATTTATGCATTCCTGTTGAATTCAATACTGAGAACTCTCTGAGCTAGTTACCAAAAAATTGCTGTCACTTCTGACAACTTATCATTGAAAACTGAAATTTTATAAGTTGGTGTAAATAGAAAGTAAGAAAATAACTGACTGGATGTGAAACTCAAGCTACCAGATAAAGGTTTCCAATTAACTGCATTTCCTGTAGCTTGAAATTAAGCTATAATTTGCCCATATTTAATGTATATATTTGAATACACACATTTTATAAAATTAGAATAAGCTGACATAAAATGATTTAAATTACATTCCTAATTTAAAATAGAAGTACGAGGAAAGTTCTGTAACGTGATTAAGTCAAATGAGAATGAGTTGCTGAGTTTGGGGGTCAAGGACTATCGTCTTGGGGGACATAGTATAAGCCACAAGCACGGTGTTGTACATCACCTTCTATTTTGATTGAGTAGTGACTGGGAATTAAAAGCTCACAATCGGCCAACAAAAGTTTAACTATTTGACTTTCCCTGTCCAGAGGAAAAAAGAGTGAAGGAAATCAAAGACACATGGAAACAATTTGATGTAAGCTCAGGATGAAGTAGAAGAAAATTAAAATAAGTCCAGGAAAGTAGAAATACAACCTTGACTCCATTCCAAGTGAATTTCAAGACTACTTCAAGAACAGATTGTTGTGCATTGAACAAAATGACAGAATGATGTGATGAGCTGCAGGATGACATCAAGAACATCATACATGAAGAAAGAAAGGTCATTAAAATGAGGAAAAAGGAAAGAAAGCATCGAAGTCGATATCAGAAGAGACTCTGAAGCTTGCTCTCAAGATTAGCTAAAGCAAATGGGACACATTCATCATATTTTAAACTGAAAGAACTAGGGAAAAGTTTCAAACCTTAAGCTGAAATATTGAAAGATTCTATGGACAAAATATTGAATGATGGAGGAAGCATCAGAAGAAGATGGAAAGAATAGAGAAGTCACTATACCAAAAAGAACTATGTGGTAGTTACTTAATCTGGTGTCAATTTGAGAGGATTGCAAGTGAAAGGTTGAAGTCTGGCCTGTCAATCAAGATATAACCAAAGAGGTCTCTGTGTGGGAATGGCCTTCTCTTGAGAATTCTGGAAAATCCTGTATTTCTTCCTTGGAGGTGGGAGTCTGTCTGTCTGTCTCTGTCCCTCTCTTTCTCTCTCTTCTCACGCCCTTGGACATACCTACTGACAACACTCACTTCCTGAGATGATGCTCTACTGAGAAGACAAATGGTGCTACACCCTGCGAGCTGGAGAAGCCACATGAACCTGGAGTAAGAGAAGCCACGTAGAGACCACTGCCAGCGTTGAGATGTTTACAACCCCACTGGATCCACAAGACTTCCAACCCACTGGCCTGTGATCTTCCTGCATATGGTGTCATTGCATGTGTTTCAAGAGTCTGAAGAGGACCTTATAGATTGGTATTGGACATTTGGGCTAATATCAGACTTATGGACTTGATCTGGACTGGGATGTGATGTTTTCCCCATATTCAATTGATTTTGTATATAAACTTCTTTCTTATTCACATGAGTCTCTATGAATTTGTTTCTCTAGTCTACCCAGACTAACACAAACTAGCTAACATTCAACCATTTCAAGAAGTAGCATATGATCCAGAACCAATGATACGGAAGGAAAAGGACAAGGTTTCCTGAAGATATGCACAAAGAAAAAAAAGGTTCCAGAAATTGATTTGTTGAAATGTTGCATCAAAATGATGACTCACTGGAAATACTTGCTTATTTTAGGAAATTTGGACGACAACTAACTGGTAAACAGACTGAAAAGCAGTCTTATTGTACCAATTCCAAAGAAAGATGACTCAACAATGCACAAGTTACAGAACAGTATCACTAATACCACAGGCAAGTAAAATTTTGCTTTAGATCGTCCAACAATGTTTGCAACAGCAATATATTGACAGGAAGCTAGCTATCAGGGGTTCGGGGGGATTCAGAAGAGGACATGGAACAAGTGATATTATTTTTGATGTTTGATGGATCTTGGCTGAAAGCAGAGAATACCAGAAAGATGTTTACTTGTGTGTTATTGACTTGCCAAGACATTAAACTGTGTGAGTCATAATAAACTATGGATAGCTTGAGAAGAATGGGAATTCCTGAATATTTCACTGTGCTCATGCGGAATCGGTACATGGTTCAAAAGGCTGTTGTGGGAACAGAAGGGAATACTTCTGGCTTAAAATCAGGAAAGGTATGCGTCAGAATTGGATCTTCTCATTATTGTTATTCAGTCTGTATGCTGAGCAAATCATGAGAAAAGCTGAACTATCTGAAGAAGAATGCAGTATCAAGTTTGAAGGAAGACTAACAACCTGTGCTAAACAGATGACACATGATTGCTGAAAGTGAAGCACTTGATGAAGATCAAGGAGTAGAGTCTTCAGTATGGATTATGATTCAATGCAAAGGAAACAAAAAAAATGACAAAACAATAATTTATAAATTATCGAGGGGTAATGAGGAAGGGGGACAGGGAGGAAGGGGACAATGAGGACCTGATACCAAGGGTGCAAGTAGAAAGAAAATGCTGTGAGAATGATGATGACAACAAATGTACAAATGTGCTTGACACAATGGATGGATGGATTGTGCTGAGATGTACAAGCCCCTAATAAAATGATTACAAGAAAAGAAAACCAAAATTTTCACAACTGAACCAATAGGTAAACCTTATGATAAATGGAGAAAAGGTTGAAGTTGTCAAAGATTTCATCTTGGATCCACAATCAATGCTCATGGAGGCAGTCATCCAGAGATCAAACAGCGCATTACATCGCATGTATCTATCTGCTCACAAGACCTCTTTCACGTGTTGAAAGCATGGATGGTCCTTTGAGGACTAAGGTGTAACTGACCCAAGCTGTAGTGTTTTCTTTATTTTGTTTTTGGTTGTACATTATATGGTAGTATTTTCTTTTCTTTTCTTTTCTTTTTTTTGGGGGTGGGGGCATCACTGCCTCTGGTGGTCGCAGGCGCTACCCAGTGCCGCTCCTGAGAACGGCCGCTGGATTTGAACCGCCAAGCCCGCGGCCTGCAGTCCCGCACTCAACCACTTACGCCACCGGGCCTCAACCAGATTTGGTAGTATTTTCAATCTGCTCACATGTAGGTAAAAGATGGACATTGAGCGCGGAAGACCAGAGAAGAATGGATACAAAGAAAAATCGGCGGGCTGTGCCCCGGTGGCGTAGTGGTTGTGCGCGGGACTGCGGCCCACTGGGATGGAGGTTCAATTCCAGCAGTGGGGCTGGGCCTCCTACTCCCACCACCAGAGAGCAGTGATGCCCACCCCCCCAAACAAACAAACAAAAAAGAAAAGTCAGCGATGGCGAAGAATCTTGGATATACCATGGGCAGCTAAAGAAAAATCACAAAACAAAATCACTTCCTGCCAGCAAGACGATGTTGACTCACAGGGACCCTATAGGACAGAGTGGAACTGCCCCCTTTGAGTTTCCCAGACTATAACTGTTTATTGGAGTAGAAAGTTCAGTCTTTCTCCCAGGAGTGTCTGGTCGTTCAGAACTGCCTGCTTTGAGATTCACAGCCCAACGCATAACCACCATTTGTTGGAGAACCAACAAATCTGTCTTGCGAGAAGTACATTCAGATGCTCCTTAGAAACAAGGATGGTGTGCTTTCTCACGTACTTGGGATAAGTTATCAGATGAGACCAAGCCCTAGAAAAGAACATCATGCTTGGTAAAGTAGAGGAAGATCCTGGATAAGATAGTGGATGCAACAAGGGGCTCAAACATAAGAAAAATGTGAGAATGACGCAGGACCAGGCAGCGTATCTAACAACAACATACAACACCGACTGTCAACATTACTCTCAGTGAAAAGAGAATGAGAGGGCTGAGTCCCAGGGATGTAGTGGTTGAGTGCGGGACTGCAGCCCACTGGGTTGGCAGTTCAAATTCAGCAGCAGCTCTCCAGGAGCAAGGCTGGACCTCCTACTCCCACCAGAGGGCAGTGATGCCCCCCCCCAAAAAAAAGAAAAGAGACTGAGAGTATTCCCTTGTGAATGGAAATCAGACAAGGAGGTGCTTTATCACCACTCCTGTACAATACTGTGCTGGAAGTCTTATCCAGAGCTATAAATCAAGAACCAAAAATGCAAGGATCTATGCAACTTAAAAATCCAAGTAATAAAAAGATATATTAAGTTCTTTCTATTTCAGATGCTAAGAGTCCTAGTGATTACCCATTGGGCTGCTAACAGCAAGATCAGCAGTTTGAAAACACCAGGAACCCGAGGGAGAGAGCTGCAGCTCTCTAATTCCTGTAAAGTGTTACAGTCTAGGAAACACACAGGGGCATCTACTCTGTCGCACAAGGTCACTATGAGTTGCCATCAACTTGATGGCAGTGTTATTTTTAATTTTATTTCAGATGATATGGTGCCATATACATGTAGATGCCAAAGATTTAGCCAAAAAATGGTTGGATTATTCGGCAAACTGGCAGAATACAAACTCAGCATACAAAAATCAGGTTCCTTTACATTAGCAAAGAGAATTCTGGAAAGGAGATCAGTAGAACACCATCATTTACAGTAGCCACCCAAAAGATTAAATAAACTCACTGCCATCAAGTTGATTCTGACATACAGAGACTCTATAAAATAGAGGAGAACTAATCCTGTGCATTTCTGAGACTGTTGACTCTTCCCTGGAGTAAAACGCCTCGCTTTTCTCCTGCGAAGCAGCTAGGGGTTTTCAATGACTGACCATGCGGTTAATAGTTAACCTCACCAGGGCTTCTACAGATTAACTATTTAAGAATAAATTGAACCAGAGAAACAAAAGAGAACTAGCAAACACCACAAGCCACCAAAAGCCTCAATCATCAAGCTGATCCCCATACATGGCAAACCAACATCAGTTAGTCAGGGCTATAAGCATAGTTTTCCATTTTGAAATGCACTAGTATGTCACTAAAGATTCTGTGTCACTTTTACTTTTCCTCCTTTTTTGAGCTACTTCGACTAATATTTAGGTCAGTGGGATAAGGAATCTGCAGGAGTTTAATTTTTTAATGCCATGAGCCTTCACTCTCTTTTTTTTTAATATTTATTTTGGTTTCTATAGAAGCATCATCTAGAAAAAAAAAATAGAAGCTGATACCAAAGGCTCAACTAGAAAGAAAACGTTTTGATGGCAACAAATGTACAAATGTGCTTGACACGATGGCTGGATGGATTGTGCCAAGAGTTGTACGAGGCCCCAATAAAATGATTTTTAAAAAGAAGCAGCAGCATTGTCTATATAGTTACACAGTCCATCTCAACACAGGAAACCAGTAATGATATCCTGTTAGTCACTGCTATCAGATTGATGCCAACTCATAGCAGCCCCATTAAACCCCCAATATTTATGTGTCCCTCCCCCACTTCCATCTTTCCTCCCTTCCCGCTTTCTGTTCCTGCCCCCATCTCTGGCCTCCTTATAATTTTTTTTTTTGGGGGGGCGGGCATCACTGCCCTCAGGTGGTGGGAGTAGGAGGCCCAGCCTTTGCTCCGTGGAGCTGGAATCGAACCTCCATCCCAGTGGGTCGCAGTCCCGTGCACAACCACTACGCCATCGGGGCTCAGCCCTCTGGCCTCCTTATAATCTTCAGTCTTTCGGTGTAATTTTTTTTCTTTTTCTCTTATAATAATGGCGCCATTAAATATTTATCTCTATAAGATTGACTAAGTTTACTAAATGTAACGTTCTCTAGCTTTGTCCACGTCTGCGGTGTTTAAGAGAGTTGTCATTTTAAAATTTTTATTGGTGCATTATATACATGTACCAGGGCTTATTTATCCATTCTTCTATCATTGGAGTATTCTTTTTTCATTTTTGTTATTATGAAAGTTGTGCAATAAATAAAGGTGTGCATATGTCTGTTCATGTTGTGTTCTCTGCTTTTCAAGGTCTGTATGTGGTAGGAAGATGATTTGATCCTAAGGTGCTTGTATTTGCATTTGCTTAAGGAAGTGTTATATTGATTTCCATAATGGCTTTGTAATTCTACAGTACAATCAGCAATATAACGGCATTCCTAATTCTTTTACATCCTCTCCAGGATTTATTGTTTTGTTTTATTGAATTTTGTCAGGATGAGGTGGTATCACATTGCTGTTTTAATTTGTACTTCTCTTATTGCTAATGCTTGCAAACATTTCTTCATATGGTTGTTGGCTGCCTGGATGTCGTCTTGATATATTGTCTAGTCATGTCTAGCACCCACTTTTGATTGGGTTGTTTGCATTTTTCTTGACACATTGTTTTTCTGTAGATTTTAGAGATTAGACCTTTATCTGATGTATTATTACTGAATATTCTTTCCCAATCTGTGGGTTTTCTTTTAACTCTTTTGATGAAGTTTTTTGATATGAATAAACAAACTCTGGTACATACCCACAATAGGACATTTTGCCCTGCTTAAAACCAATGAGGTAGAAGGGAGACATTGGACAGTGTAAGATATGACACATAAATAATGATTTATAAATTATCGAGGATTTATGAGGAAGGGTGAGTGGGGAGAGAGGGGAAAAATGTGGAGCTGATACCAAGGACTCAAGTGGAAAGCAAATATTTTGAGAATGATGGTGGCAACAAATGTGCAAAGATGCTTGACACAATGGATGAATGGGTCGATCGTGACAATAGTTGTACGAGCCTCCAATAAAAGGATTTAAAGACAAACAAAAAAAACAAGGTGGTAACCAAGAAATATCTCATGGAATGGATGCACCTAGAGAAAATTGTGCTGAGTGAAATTTGCCAATCACAGGAGGACAAATATTATATGAGCCCATTGCTATAAGGTAAGAGAAAACAACAAAAGCAAGATACTTTTAAAAATTCTAGTCCTTTATTTTATCTTCTATCGTATGGGTATTTTTCATTATGCTCAGCAGTGTGCTTATGACTTGCATTAGGGCTTTTAAGTTTGTCCAAGGCCGTAGATCTTGATAGGGGCAGAGTCCTAGCTTTCTCCTGTGGAGCAACTCGTGGCTTTAAACCGCTGATCTTGCACTGAGTAGCTCAACGCTTACGCAACAGCATCACCAAGGCTACAGAAACCAAACAAGATTTATAGCGATGAAAAAATGCACCATCCTCGTGGGCACGGTGACTAAACATGATGAAAATTTCAATACTGACTAACAGCGGGGCACTATCAATACTGACGAATAACGGAGCACCATCAAGCAATGTATAAACATGACACGATTTCAGTCCAGATGCCAGAATTCTTCTTTAATGAGATGGAAAAGCCAATCACCAACTTCATATGTAAAGGGAAAAGACCATAAATAAGCGAAGCACTACTCAAAAAAACAAACCAAGTAGGAGATCTCATACTTCTCCATCTCAAAGCTTACAACCATGGTCCTCAAAATACCTTACTATGGGTACAACAACAGATATTAGACCAATGGGATGGAATTAAGAATCTAGACATTAATCAGGTGATCTTTTACAACGTGTTAGAAATCATCAAGCATGGAAGAGAGAGTCCCTTTAAAAAAATGGTGTTGCCTTCCCAACACAATTGCTGAAGACAAAGCGAGTACATAAGCAAAAGTGGTGAAGAAAGCTGAAGGTACCCAGCTATCAAAAGATATAGCACCTGGGGTATTAAAGGCTTGAAGATAAGCAAGTGATCATCTAACTGAGAAACAACAAAGGCCCCATGGAAGAAGCACACCAGCCTTTCCTGACACAATCACTGTAGACAAAGCGGGTACATAAGTAAAAGTGGCAAAGAAAGTTGATGATATGGCCAGCTATCAAGGGATTTAGAGTCTGGGGTCTTAAAGGCTTGATGATAAACAAGCGGCCATCTAGCTGAGAATCAACAAAGTCCACCTGGAAGAAGCACAGAAGCCTGAGTGATCATGAGGTGTTGAGGGGGTCAGCTATAAGGCATCAAAATCCAAAAAAATCCTATCATTGTGAATGAGGAGGAGTGCAGAGTGGGGACCCAAAACCCATCTATAGGTAACTGGACATTCCCTGACAAAAGGCTCTCAGGGAGGGGATGAGGCAGACAAGGTTGCAGTGCAGTAACGATGAAGCATACAAGGTTCCTCTAGATCTTAAATGCTTCCTTCCCCCACACCTAATCCCCACTATCATGATCCCAATTCTACCTTACAAATACGGATGGACCAGAGGATGTACACTGGTCCAGATAGAAACTCAAAACACAGGGAATCCAAGACAGAAGAATCCCTCAGGACCAGTGGTGAGAAGGACGATAATGGGAAGGTGGAGGGCAGGTGGGGTAGAAAAGGAGAAAACCGCCCACGACCACCAGAGGCAGTGATGCCAAAAAAAAAAAGAAAGAAAGAAAGAAAGAAAGAAAGAAAGAAAAGGAGAAAGCATTCCAAGGATCTACATGTAACCCGCTCCCTGGGAGATGGACAGCAGAGAAGTGGGTGAAGGGAGATGTTGGACGGTGTAAGATGTGACAAAATAATAATAATTTATAAATTACCAAGGGTTCATGGGTGAGGAGGGAGCGAGGAGGGAGGGGAAAAAGGAGGCACAGATACCAGGGGCTCAAGTAGATGCATTTTGAGAACAATAAGGGAAACTAATGTCCAAAAGTGCTTGATCCAATGGATGTATGTGTGGATAGTGGTAAGAGTTGTTTGAGCCCCAATAAAAAGATTTCATCGTAGAAAAAAAAAGAAATGGTGCTAGGGTTATGATTACAAAGAACATGGCATTCCCCAGGGGTCACACCAGAAGGACTCGACGTGGAAGCCCAACCAAAAGAACTGGGCCGTACCTCAAAACTACTGTACTTCTTGGACTTAAGACTGAAATTCCCTTATGGGAGAGGAAACAAAGGATGACCAGCCCAAGATTGTGGAAATGGCCGTTGTTGGACCTTGAGTGGGAGCCCTGGCTTAGGGGGGGGTGGTAGTCACCTAATCTGGTGTCAATTTGAGGATTAAGAGCGTAGGAGTGTTGTCTAGTCTGTCAATCTGGAGATAGCCAATGTGTGGGCATGGCCTTCTGAGGATTCTGGGGAATTTGGTACTTCCTTCTTGGAGGCAGAAGACACTTTCTCTTTCAGCTCACTCCCTTGGAGACACTCGACTGACAAGACTGGCTCCCTGTGAGACACTGCAACTGACCAGCCACTCGTGCCTGAAGCCGGACCAACCACATGGGTGCAAGCAGACCTCTGAAGCTGGAGAAGCCACAGAAAGAACCCTGCCAGCGCTGAGATGCTTACAACATCACTGGATCCAAAGACTTTCTACCCACTGGCTTGTGATCGTCCTGCCTTTGGCTTCATTGCATGTGTTTCATAAGTCTGAAAAGGACTTCATAGATCGGTATCGGACATATGGGTTAATATCAGACTTACGGCCTTGAACTGGACTGGGTTGGGATATTTTCTTAATGTATAGCTATCCTTTATATAAAACTCTTATTTACATTGAGGGTTTATGACTGTTTCTCTAGTCTACCCGGACTAACACAGGGAGTATCCAATCAAATGAGATCCAGAAACACCTATATTTGCTATCTTAATGCTACCCTTGCATTAATATGACAGGTATTAATCTGTTAGGCAAAGATATGCCCTTTTAAGAAAAGCTACAAGAAAATTTCCCGTAGCACCAACACGCTCAATGTAAACAGAGTTCAAGCAAATGAGAAATCAATCTGTACAAAGCAACAAATCACAGATCATAGTTTGCAGCTGAACTAAACTCTTACAAACTCCTCATATCAACAGTACTTTAAATTCTACTCCATTGGCTAACCTATTGATGTTACCAAGGCAATCACCTTAAACCCCAGGGGGATGATCAACAATGTTCACCTTTTTGGTTTGGTTTTTAGTTTTTGTTTGTTTACTTTCAACAGTTTTATTGGCTGCTAATCCACATATCACAAAATTCAATAGATCAATCATATCAAGAAGAGTTGTACAATCATTACCACAATCAATTTGAGAGTCTTTTCCACCCCCACCCCCTGCCCCATGGTCAAATCGCCTTTAAAATGAGCTGCGTAATCCCAATCAGTTCCAGTGCTCCCTCCCCCTCCCATAGAAATTGCTTGCTCCCCAACCCCCTCACCCTCCCTATCTCCAACCCCCCTACCTCCTCTACTCCTTCTGTGCTTCATAAACTGGAAAACCTATCAAAAACAATAAAAAACAAAAACAGAATAAAACAGATCAGGATAAAATACTAATACAAAGATAAAAATAAAATAATGAGTAAGAAAGAAACAACCACCATGAAGACTTAAAAGACCAGTGAAAGGACAAGGGAACAAGTGATCTGAAATCATGGTGGGAAGGGCATATGATGCCTGGTAGGACTTGATCAAGGGCCATGTAACTGAGAGGAATTATTGAAACCCAAATGAAGGCTGAGCATGATAGTAGGACAAGAGGAAAGTAAACAAAAATTGAGGAAAAACCTTGGAGGCCAAGGACATTTATAGAGGTCTAAATACAGACATGTACATATATAAATATATATATTTCTATATAGTGATAGGGAAATAGATCTATGTACATATATTTATTTTTCAATTATCAAGGTAGCAGCTGGGTAGTGGGTCTCTATGCAAGTATTCCCTCAATGCAAAAACACTTTGTTCTAGTAACCTGGCATTCCATGATGATCACCTTCCAGACATGATCACTGTAGACAAAATGGGTGCATAAGAAAATGCGGTGAAGAAAGCTGACGGTACCCAGCTATCAAAACATATAGCATCTGGGGTCTTAAAGGCTTGAAGACAAACAAGCTCAGAAGCAACAAAGGCCATATGGAAGAAGCACAACCAACCTGAGTGATCATGAGGTGTCAGTGAAGTCAGGTATCAGGCATCAAAGACCCAGAACAAAAAATCATATCAATGTGAATGTGGGGGAGTGCATAATGAAAACCTAGCCTATCTGTAGACAATTGGACATCCCCTTACAGAAGGATCACCAATGAAACATAAAACTTTCCTCTAGGTCTTTAATGCTTCCTGCTCCCCGCTATCATGATTCCAATTCTCCCTTAAAATTCGGCTAGACCAGAGCATGTACACAGGTACAGACAAGACCTGGAAACACAGGGAATCCAGGCAGATAAACCCCTTAATACCAATGAAGAGAGTAATAATACCAGGAGGGTAAGGGAAAAGTAGGGAGTGAGTGGGGGAACCAATCACAATGATTTGTATATAACCTTCTCCCTGGGGGATGGACAACAGAAAAGTGGGTGAGGGGAGAGACAGACCAGTGTAAGACATGAAAAAAATAGTGATCCATAAATTATCAAGGATTTGTGAGGGAGGGAGGATGGGAGAGGGAGGGAGAGTGGGAAAGGGAGGGAAATGAGCTGATATCAAGGGCTAAAATAGAAAGAAAATGTTTTGAAAATGGTGTTGGTTAAAAAAAATGGTGAAAAAAAAACAAAAAAATTTTTAATGGTGTTAACAATTGTGCTTGACACAATGGATGCGTGTATGTATTATGCTAAGAGCTTTATGAGTCCCCAATAAAATGATTAAAAAATATTAAGGTCAGAGAGGACATTTCTGTCATGGAATAAGCAAGAAATATTTGCACCTAAAACAATTTCAGATTGGGTCACGAGGGAGGTGGACTGACCAAGTATCAAGTTTGATCCAGCATAATCAAGATTACAATGATCTCCATCTGATAGTAAAGCTGTTTGAGACCCTTGCCTGTGGCCAGAGGGGATCTGCCGGCAGCTTCATCGGACTAGACACTCTGAAGATGGGTTTTGGAGCTCTCATGGTCCTCCACAGCCTTCTACATGCCGGGTGTTCACAATTTGGGCTCTGATAGTTTTCCCTTTGTCGTATTTGAATTTTGTTATTGTTGTCTTTGGATCACACAAGCTGGTGTGATCCACTTCTTCTGATTGTACTTAGTTGCCTCCTCCCTTAGAGGGCTGCTTGTTTGGATACAAGCCTTTTAGACCCCAAACACTATTCTGATTGATAGCCAGAATAGTCCTTTCTTCACCACACTTTCTGTAGCACCCTTTTCTTCAGCGATCATTGCTTGAGAATAAGTATTGAGCAGGACCATGTTTCAGAACTAACTGTTCTTGGACTGGGGCTAGAGTTAAATGGGGGCCCAGAATCCACCTGCTTGTCAGTAGGATATGCATGTATTTTTGTTTTGTTGTTGTACTTATTGGGCTTCGTTTATGTTTTTGTCATAATAGTACCACCAAAGTATACCAGTGTAATTCATAACCATAGACAAGTAGATGGCGTCTGGGTTCCTATTTAATTCTGGCGCTACAGTTAGTTCTTATAACATGTCCCTGAAAGCGGGAAGGGGGAAGGAGTACTAGAACTGGTTGTTATGATCTGTATGTAAATCATTTTAAAAAGTGACACCGAGAAGGTGGACAAAGAACCTGAACAGAAGTTTCACAGGGGCAGAGATCTGAATGGCCAATAAACATATGAGAAAATATTCCCAATCATTAGTCATAAGAGAAGTGCAAATTAAAACAACAATGAGATACCACCAAACACCCTCAGAGACAGCCCAATTCAAAGAAGCAGAAAGCAACATGTATTGGAGGGCTTTGGTGAGATAGAAACTCTCATCCACTGCTGGTGGACCTGTAGGTATGTACAACCACTATGGAAACCCATTTGGCAATATCTAAAACAGATGGAAATTGAGCTACCATATGACCCAGAAATCCCCTACTGGACAGATATCCAAAAGAGGCAAGAAACAAGCCAAGGCCAGACATCTGTGCTCCAATGTTCATCACAGCACAGTTCACAGTTGCAAGGAGTTGGAAATAACCCAAATTTCCATCAACTAACAAATGGATTAAAAAACTGTGGTACATACACTAAATGGAGTACTGCCCATCACTAAAAAGTAGTGATGAATGCAGGAAGCACATCACCGCAGGGGGAACTGGAAGAAATTATGCTAAGTGAAATAAGTCAAGCACAAAAAGGACAAGTACAACATGAATCTGCTGAGGCAACCTTTTTAAAAAAAATGCAAAAGGGGCATAGGAAAAAAATCTTCTGTGTACAAACATCACTGGGGTGAGGTCCAGGTAGGGGTCAGACCAAATTCAGGGGCACATATGGTAGCCAACTAAAAAAGGAGGGGAAAGAAAAAAAAATGGGTAGCCGGGAAACAAGGCACTAACCCACCCAAGGAAAGGGTATTGTTTATATCTCCACAAAAAAGTGGGACCAGACATCAACCTGGTGCTCTAAAATGTGAATGCAACATCCAGGCATGAAGCAGGGAACCAGAGGTCTGAGGGTCCGTTCCCAATCCTAACTACGTGGACAGACACCCGTCCCCCCAGAAGATTTCCTTTAGAAAACAGCGCTAAAGCTATATAGCTCAGGGAGAGAGACATGTCTGATCAGGGCACATGGGAGCAAATGAAGGGGGAAGAAGAGAGAGTTGAGCGCATCCTGGTCCACCAAACCTTGAGGACAATATCCCTGCTCAGAGCAGCCAATGCACAGAGAGAACCACATGGCTGGCCCCACTATGAGACACGACATCCCTCACTGACCCATGACACTACAGGGGACAACGCAGGAGACACAGCATGGGATTTGCACCCAATCTGTTCCCACCACACCAAGGCAAAGCACTAAGGGCGTGCAACAGAACAGCAAGGGGAACAGAGGAAGTCCTGAGAGAGTACCAAAAGTAGACTTTGGGGACAGGGCGTGGCACCCCATCAGATTCAACCGGAGAACACTCCAAAAAGTCAACAAACAGACCTGGAACAATAAACAGGCTTTTCTTTTTTGTGTCATTGTTTTATTGTTCTTTTCTTTCTTTTTCTTTTGTTGTTTTGTTTTGCTCTGTCTTGTTTTTTGTGCATATTATTATCTCTTCAGGTCTCTCTAGATAAGATAGGCTGGATAAACAATCTGGATGAGAAAACAATGGAACCGATGGTTGGGGGGGAGGGGCACTGGAGGGGGAAAGAATTGGTGCTAACAAACCCAGGGACAAGAGAACAACAAGTGATACAAAATCAGTGGTGAGGAGGGTATAGGAGGCCTGGGCATGATCAAGGGTAATATAATCAAGAGGAATGACTGGAATTCAAATGAAGTCTGAGCATGATAGTGGGACAAGAGGAAAGTAAAAGGAAATAGAGGAAAGAACTGGGAGACAAAGGGCATTTACAGAGGTCTAAGCACAGGCAGGTCCATATGTAAATATACTTATATATGATGATGGGGAAATAGAACTATGTGCATATATTTATAAGTTTAATATAAGGTAGCAGATAGACATTGAGCCTCCACTCGAGCATTCCCTCAATGCAAGAACACTTTTTTCTATTAACTTGGCATTTCATGATGCTCACCTGCCCTACATGATCACTGAAGACAAATGTGTGCATAAGGAAAGGTAGTGAAGAAAGCTGATGGTGCCCAGCATTCAAAAGATAAAATATTTGGGATCTTAAAAGCTTGAAGGTAAACAAGAAGCCATCAAGCTCAGAAACAACAAAGTCCATATGGAAGAAGCACAACAACCTGTGTGATCCTGAAGTGTTGAAGGGATTAGTTATCAGGCAGTAAAAAACAAAAAAAAATCATTTATTGTGAATGAGGGGGAGTGCCGAGTGAAGACCCAAAGCCCATCTGTAGGCAACTGGCCAAAGGGTCACGGGGAGGAGATGGGCAGGTTAGGGTGCAGTGTAGCAACAATGAAGCATACAACTTGCCTCAGTTCTTAAATGTTTCCTCCCCCCGCCAAACTATCATGATCCCAATTCTACCTTACAAATCCAGCTAGACCAGAGGATGTACACTGGTATAGGCAGGAACTGGAAATACAGGGAATCCAGGACGTGAGAGTGGTGACACTGGGATAGTGGTGTGAAGGTGGGGTAGAAAGGGAGAACTAATAGCAAGAATTTACATATAACCCCATCCCTGGGGGATGGACAACAGAAAGGTGGGTGAAGGGAGACATCAGACAGTGTAAGACATGACAAAATAAGAATACCTTATAAATTATTAAGGGTACATGAGGGAGGGAGGGGAAAAATGAGGAGCTGATACCAAGGGCTCAAGTTGAAAGCGATGTTAAAGAAAAAAAAAAAGGGCTGAGCCCCAGTGG
>PVJH01002604.1:0-20742 GCA_004026705.1 Nesogale talazaci | reverse complement strand
CAGATATATGCTCCCTATGTTCATTGCAGCTCAGTTCACAATATCAAGAAGCTGGTAACAGCCTAAATTCTCATCAGTAGATGGTTGAATAAAGAAACTCTGAT
Source organism: Nesogale talazaci (assembly GCA_004026705.1). NCBI lineage: Eukaryota > Metazoa > Chordata > Mammalia > Afrosoricida > Tenrecidae > Nesogale > Nesogale talazaci. The sequence goes on along the minus strand of PVJH01002604.1, from coordinate 20,638 downwards.
TACATACATACAATGGAATACTATGCATCCTTGAAAAACAGCGATGAATTGATGAAACGCCTCAACATGTGAAGGGAACTGCAAGACATTATGCTGAGTGATGTTAGTCAAGCACAAAAGGACAAATACTGTATGAATCCACCACAGTAGGAACAAGCAACAAAAAATCAGGCTTATAGGGCATCCAATTGGGGGGTGGGTAGCGGATAGACAGCGTGGTAGAGAGTCTGACCAGTGCCAAGAAAACATACATCATCTGATCTAGGTAAGGATTTCAAAGGTCACCAGGCCGCTGGATGCCTCACATTAGCTGAAATCAAATGGCTGGAGGGGGGCGGGGAGAGGGGAGAGGGGCTGTTTAATGAGAGGCTGACAGGTAAATCTTTGATGAGGTCCATCTGGACAAGTAGCCCTATCAGAGGGAAAAGGTGATGGGTGAGAAGAAGGATGCAGGAGAGGGGGAAGGGTGCAAAGACATCTGGGGGAACACAAGGCAGGCCTGCTGGTAGGAAAACCAGAATGACTTCCCGGAGTAGGGAAGATTGACTGGAAATGCTCTGAGGAACACTAAGTGGGGAGTTCCTTTGGCAGTATGCACCAGTTGGGTCACATTGACCTAAGCTTCTAATGCATACTGGGGACACAGATCGGTCCGAAGGTGTTCTGGGACACAGAGTACTGGATCTTCAAGGTACAAAGCATGCTCCAGAGGCTGCACCTGTGAGATCTCATGTGGGAACTCTGATGGGTGAATTGGACTCTCCCTTAGACATGCCTAGAACTTGAGGGTTTAAGCCCAAAAATACATGGTGTCCAAGGAAGCAGAAGAAAGCCGTACCATGATTGGTGAGCTGCTGGTAGGCAGATAAATAAGGTCTTGCCATATCAATGCCCTACATGTTGTATTAAGATATTTATTTTTTGTTTTTGTTTTTTTGTTTTGTTTTGTTTGGGCATCACTGCCTCTGGTGGTCTTGGGCGCTACCCAGTGCCGCTCCTAAGAGCCACCGCTGGATTTAAACCGCCAAGTCCGCGGACCACAGTCCCGCACTCAAGCACTTACGCCACCAGCGCTCAGCCCAAGATACTTATTTTTTAACAAACCGGTGATATACATTCATTTAATATGATTTTTGTTTATTCATATTAGGATGAATCTCAGAGGTGCTATGTCATTAGGGGTTACCCTCTTGATGTTGTGATATGTTTTTTGGTAAATGAAAGCCCGGACTGATAAATCTACAGGGATACCAAGTAGAACAAAGACTTAACAGGGGAAGTGCAATGGGGTGGGGTAAATGTGAGAGGATGTCAAGGAGTTCCGGAAGAAATAGCGTGTTAGGAAATTGATTTGGGAAGCGATGGTACAATTCTGCTTGGCATGACTGAATGATGCAATGACATGACATTTGTGTTAATGCTCAAGTAGTGATGACTAAAAGGAAGAGCAACAAAAAACCCCCAAAACATCAATCCAAGAATGAGTTTGGAGTTTACACAAAACTCTAGCTCCAACTTAAGAAAAATTAGTTCTTACATCATGGTCCTGCTGGATACTCACCCTCAGGAAGAAAGCACAGAAGATATGGGTGCTATAGCAAAATGTGGCGAAGAAATTAGAAGGTACCCAGCTGTCAGATAAAATAGTGTCTGGGCAAGGTCACAGAAGAGGCCATTAAAAAAATAGTACCCTTTACAATAGCCAAGCACAACAGAACTATCTAGAGATATAGCTGACTTAAAAAAAAACAAAAGATTTGTATGAGGAAAACTATAGAACACTATTACAAGAAACCAAGAGTGACCTCAACAAATGGGAAGAATATCCCAAGTTCATGGATGTCTGTTCTGCCCAAGGTACTATATAAGTTTAATGTTATTGCAATATGACTACCATCATCCTTCTTCAAAGAATTGGAAAAACTGAGTACCAGCTTCATATGGAGAGGAAAGAAGGCCAGAATTAGCAGAGAACTCCTCAAGAAGAAGGACACAGTGGGAGGGCTTGCTCTACCTGACATGAGCATGTATTCTAAGGCCACAGTAGTCAAAACAGTGTGGTACTGGTATAAAGACAGATATCCAGATCAAAGGAAAAGAGCTAAAGAACCAGAAATAAAAACATCAGCATAGAGGCAATTTATTTTTAATAAGGACCCCAAAAATATCAAATAGAAAGCAGATGCCCTTTTCAGTAATTGGTACTGGAATAAGTGGATTTCTACCTGCAGAAAAATGAAGCAAGACCTTTACCTCATTTCATGCACAAGAATAAACTCTAGGTGGATCACAGACTTTAAGGCAAATCCCCAAATAATTAGGGCCATTAATGAGGGAATGGTGACAAACCTAAAAAACCTTGGCACAGAGAATACATAGGCTATCAGATATAGGGAAGGATACAAGTACAGAGAAATCACAAACAGACAAGTAGGGTATACTGAAGATAGATCACCTTTGTACATTGAAAGAATTCACCAAGAGAGTATTAAGAGAGCCCACAGACTTGGAAAACACCTTTAGAAATGACACATCAGACAAAGACCTTATTATTAAAATCTTCAATACTTTCCAAGTTTACAATAAGGAAATAAAAACCTAACTGCCCACTGAGGAGGTGGGCCAACCACTGAACATAAGTTTTACAGGGGCAGAAATCTGAATGGCCAATACACATAGGAGAAAATATTCCCAAGCGCTAGTCATAGGAGAAATGCAAATTAAAACAACGAGATACCACCGAACACCCTGAAAGATAGCCCAGTTCAAAAAGTCAGAAAGTAACAAGTGTTGGAGGGCCTGTGGGGAGACAGGAACTCTCATTCACAGCTGGTAGACCTGTGGGTATGTACAGCTTCTATGGAAATTGATTTGGCGATTTCTAAAACAGATGGAAATTAAGCTACAATATGACCTAGCAATCCCCCTACTGGGCATATACCCAGAAGAGGCAAGAAACAAATCATGGGCAGACATCTGTGCTCCAATGTTCATTGTGGCACAATTCACAATTGCATGAAGTTAAAAACAAGCCAAATTTCCATTAACAGATGAATGGATCAAAAAACTGTGGTGCATGTAGTATATACATACAAAGGAGTACTACACGTCCCTAAAATGCAGTGATGAATGCATGAAGCACATTGCCGCATGGGAAGAACTAGAGGAAATCGTGCTAAGTGAAGTAAGTCAAGCACAAAAGGGCAAGTACAACATGAGTCCACTGAGGTAAACTAAAAACAAAAACAGGGCATAGGGGAAAAACTACTGTATACATACATCCCTGGCGTGAGGGCTAATAACCATGGCAGGGGCCAAACCCAATCCAGGGATACATACGACAGTCAACTAAATTAAAGGGGGAAAGAAAGAGGGAAAAAGCATGGGTTGGGGGGAGCAGGGCACTAATCCACCCAAGGGGAGGATATTGTTCCTATTTCCACAAGAGAAGGAAAAAGAGACCAGGCTTCAACCTGATGTGCCAAGACATGAATACAACATACCAGCATGTACCAGGGAAACAATAGAGAGATCTGTGGGGCCAGCCCCAATCCTAACTATGTTGACATGCACCCCTCAGAAGAATGCACTTCAGAGGACAGCACTGGGGCTACAGCTTGGGGAGAGGGGCATGTTGGATTGAGCACATGAGAGAAACACAAAGGGATGGCGAGGGAAAAGAGGACATCTTGGCCCACCAAGCCCCGAGGACCTTCTTCCTGTTTGCAGCTGACAACGCATGGAAAGAACCATGGAGACACGGTGTGGGAATAGTGCACAGTCGGCCCCATCACACTAGGGGTAGGCACTGAGGGCATGCAGCAGGAGAAGCAGACTACTGAAGTTCCCTGGCGATTATCAAAACGACTCGGGAGACAGAGTGTGGCACCTCATCAGACTTGACTGGAAAGTACTTGTAAAAGCCAGCAAACAGACCTTGAACGACTTAGAGGTTTTTCCATTTTTGTCAGCAGCTTCCTTTTTGTTATTTTTATTTTGTTTTTGCTTTCTGCAGTTATTGTTATTGTTTTGTTGATCTTGACTTCCTTTGTTTATTTGGCTATGCCTGGTTTTTTGCACTTGTTAATATATATCTACATGCCTCTGTAGACAAGATAGGAGGGATAAATAATTTGGAGATAAAAAGAATGAGACCAATGGTTCAGTGTGGGGCGGGGAGATACGGGAGGAGGGGACCAACTTAGGGAAAAGGGAACAAGTGAACTAAAATCAATGGAAGGAAGGTCATAGGATGCCTAGTGAGGTATAATCAAGGGCAAGGTGGCACTGAGGAATTACTAAACCCAAATGAAGGCTGAACATGGGGCTGGGACAAGAGGGAAGTAAAAATGAAATAAAGGAAAGAACCAGGAGGCAAAGTACATTTATAGAGGCCTAAATATAGGCAAGTACATATATAAATATATGTATATATAAAACAAGAGGGGAATAGAACTATGTGTATATGTATATACATATATACATACACACATATATAATTAAGCCTGCAGATAGACATTGGGTCTCAACTCAAGTACTCCCTTAATACAAGAACACTTTGTTCTAACAATCTGTCATTCTGTGATGCTCACCTTCCTGACACGATCACTAAAGACAAAAATAAGGAACTGTGGTGAAGAAGCCCAGCTATAGCATCTGGGGTCTTTAAAGCTTGAAGATAAACAAGTGGCCATCTAACTCAGAAGCAACAAAGGCCATACGGAAGATGCACACCAGTCTGTGTGGTCATGAGTTTGTCGGTGGCTTCCGTTATCAGGCATCTAAAACCTAGAATAAAACCATACCCAATGTGAATGATGGAGGGCATGGAGTGGAGACCCAATGCCCATCTGTAGACAATTGGACATCCCCTCAAAGAGGGGTCACAGGGAAGAGATGAGCCAGTCGGGGTGCAATATAGCACTTGATGGAACACACAACTTTCCTCTAGTTCTTTGGTGCTTCCTTCACCCCACTATCATGATTCAATTCTACCTTAAAAGTTGGATTAGAGGGCTGAGCCCCGGTGGCGTAGTGGTTGTGCGCGGGACTGCGGCCCACTGGGATGGAGGTTCAATTCCAGCTCCACAGGAGCAAAGGCTGGGCCTCCTACTCCCACCACCAGAGAGCAATGATGCCTAAAGAAAAAATAAAAATAATAAATAAATTAAATAAAAATGAAAAATTGGATTAGACCAGAGCATTCACAGCGCTACAGATAAGAACCCGAAACACAGGGAATCCAGGATAGATAAACTCCTCAGGGCTAACAAGGAGAGTAGAGATACCAGGAGGATTAGTGGGTAGTAGGGGGAGAAAGGGGGAGGTGATCACAAAAATCCACCTAGAACCTCCTCCCAGGGGGAATGAATAATGAAAAAGTGGGTGAGGGGCGACAGAAAATGATGTAAGATATAGGGAAAATAATCTATAACTTATCAAGGGCTTGTGAGGGAGGGAGGGCAGGGCAAGAAGGGGGAAGAAATGGAATGCTGATACCAGGGGCTCAAGTGGGAAGAGAATGCTTTGAATATGATGATGGTGGCATATGTGTAAATGTGTTTGCCACATTGGAGACATGTATGGATTGTGATAAGAGATGTAAGAGGCCCCAATAACATTTTTTTAAAAAAATAATAGTGTCTGGGGCCTTAAAGGCTGTGTCCAAACAAACAGCTGTTTAAGTGAGATGTCAACTAAGTTCACAAGGAAGAAGCACAGCATAATTGGTCACTAAAGGATTGTGAAGCATACAAGGGGTTACTGGAAAAAAAACTCTAGAATTGTGCTGGGCAGAGCAGAACTTTAGCAGTGTGCATTTTTCCTGCTAGGCTAGCAACAAGCAATGAACTCTGAGTTACTGCACACAGCAGTGTTGCTGGGGACGGATCTCTCTGGTCACAACAAATTGTTTTCATAAAAGCATTTTAACTAGAACCTCGTTTTTTGTGATGGCCCATTTCAAAGAACAGAATCTGGCTATGAAATTCTGATTCTTGCTCGGAGAAAGTGCCACAGAAACTGTTATGATATTGAACACAGCTTACAAGGACAGCACTATAGAAAAAAAATGTACCAGTGGGTTTTTTTTTAATTGTACTAGTGGTTTTATCCTTTCCAAAATGGTTTAATGTCAATTGATGACAAACCTCATTACGGATGTCTGTCAACTTTTTGAACAGACGAAAATACTGACTCCTAGTGCATTTGGAGTTCGTTCTACCAAGCCACACTGTTAATCCAGCTTTCTATTCGGAGGGGCTGAAAAGATTACCTAACAGGATGCAAGCAAAAAAGGCCCGATTGGTGGACTGAGCCCCAGTGGCGTAGTGGTTGAATGCGGGACTGCAGTCCATTGACTTGGCGGTTCAAATCCAGCAGCAGCTCTCCAGGAGCAAGGTTGGGTAGCTTCCAGACCACCAGAGGGCAGTGATGCCCCCCCCCCAAAAAAAAGAATTTTAAAAATAAATAAATAAAGGCCTGAATGGTGACAGACTGGGGGCACTGCTTTTACCACCACAATAATGCCCCTGCTCATGCTGCCATCTCCAGAGCACCAATTTTGGGCACACAAAAAACTCCCCCAAACAAAAAACAGCATGCCTCTCTGGCTCCACGCACCGTACTCACCTGACTTCAATTCATTCAGCTTCTTTCTGTTTACTCCAATAAAAAGGGACCTGAAAGGACAGTGATTTGAATAACATAGCAGGGGTGAAGAAAAAAACGAGGGAGATGCTGTCAGCTATCCAGACAGATGAGTTTGAAAAATGTTTCCAAGGATGCAGATTTGACAAATGTATTAAGTATGATGGAGAGTACTTCAAAGGTGATAAGGGTTTTATTTGTTTTATATATATATATATATATATACATATATATATATATACACACACACACATAGTTTTGAAACAACTGGGGTTTTTTTTGTACTTACTGGTATAATTCAAAGTCAAAGTAAGGATTAGTTATCAGAACCTAAAGAGTCTGAATCTGATTTGCAGGTTATGGATGACACTGGAACCCAAGATCCATTTGTGGAAACTACATAGGAAATACGCCTCCGGTGAACTTCCTCTATCCACAATTGAGAGATCTGAGGAAAATAATCACTAACCAAAGTGCTTGGGAGAGATGAATATTGAAGATCAAAGGTATAAATCTGACTTGAACAGTTACAACTTTGTCAGCAGATTCCCCCCTATGATGCACACTGGACCTGATCTGGTTTCCAAAATCTTCTTTATTTTTGGTTTGATTTTTCTTTAAAAAGGTTAGGGTGGAGCTGAGCCCCGGTGGCGTAAGTGGTTGTGTGCGGGACTGCGGCCCACGGACTTGGCAGTTCAAATCCAGCAGTGGCTCTCAGGAGGAGCACTGGGTAGCTCCCACAACCACCAGAGGGCAATGATGCCCAAAAAGCAAAAAAAAAAAAAATGTTAGGGTGTATCTCAAAGGAGTTAGGTCATTGGGGGTCACCCTCTTGAAGTTGTGTTATATATATTTTTTGCTTATAAGTATATTAAATGCAGGCTTGCTGAACCTATAGAGATAGCAGGGGATTCGGGGTTGGAGGGTATAATGGCGGTGGCAGTGGGGGCAGAGGGGAGATGATGTCACGGAGTCCATGAAAAGAAATGTTTGGGAACTAATTGTGCCAGCAAATGTACTATTCTACATGCAATTGAACACAACACAAAGGGTATAATCAATGGTATTGAATTTTACATGTAGAAGGAGTTGGAGAATAGTTCGATGTGTATATTTCTCCATAATTGAAAAATAATAATTGCAAAAAAAACACCCAAGGTGGGGACATGTGTCGAGGGGGAGGAAACTTGATCCCAATGATTGAAACATTACCCCTCACCCAGGAATGAACAACAGAAACTGTGGGGGAGGGAGACTGTGGTCAGTGTAAGATATGAAAATTTAAAAAGTAATTCATAATTTATCAAGGGGTCTTGAGGGGAGAAAAAGGGGAGGGAGGACCTGATACCAAGGGCTCAAATAGAAAGCAAACATTTAGAAAATGATGATGGCAAAATACATACAAATGAGCTTGACACAATGGATGGATGGATGGATTGTGATAAGAGCTGTAAGAGCCCCCAACTAAAATGATCTTTTAAATTAAAAAAGACAAACTGGAAAGATTTAATTAATTTTTTAAAAAACCAAAATAATACTAACAACACTCTAAAAATGAGTACAATGAAGAAGAAAATGTTCTAAGATCGATTATGGTAATGATTGTACACAACTATTGAACTGTATGATACGTGGGTGACGCGCCAATAAAACTTTTAAAAAATTAATAAAATAAGAAACGGTGCTCGATAAACCACATCCATTTTACAGGAAAATGAAATAGGACTCCTACCTCACGTCATAGACGACAATGAACTCACAACGGATTAAAGACCTACACCTCCAAACGAAAACTTACGAAGGGCAGTCATGAAAATACAGGACCAAAATGGAGGTGGGGGGAGCGGCTAAGTCCTGGTCGGGCAGTGGATCCGAACAGCCGCTCCCGGGGAGAAAGCCTTGACTTTGTACTCCGCGGCGGAAACTCCCAGGAGCCCCTCTGTGCTTGAGCCCCGCCTCGACGCCAGCGCGTGAACACAGGCACGCCTGTGCCAGGAAACAAAGGCCGGGCCTCACAAGCAGCCGAAGACAAACCAGGCAGTGATGCCCCCCCAAAAAATAAAAAAATAAAGAGACGCAAATCAAAAGATCACCGACTTATCTTACTCGTGCATGTATAGCAAAGTTAAAATTAGAAGGAAAAAAAAACAACCAAAAACACTGACAAGAGTGTGAAGGGGCCGGTAGGATTGCAAAATGGTGCAACCACCCAAAAGTGGAAACTAGCAATACCATATGCCTCAGCAATTCTTCTACGTGGTAAATATCCCAGCGAAAAAAAGAGCTTCAGTACAAACGGGTACAGGCGCACTCATGTTCATCGCAGTACTGTGCCCAGGAGCTGAAGGGCAGAATTCACCTAAATACCTAATGACTAAATAACTTTTGCACATCTACATAAGAAAATACTATGCCCTGTTAAGGCATAATGAGGAATCTGCAAAACAACTCATAACCTGGAGGACAGGATACTAAGTAGAATTAGTCAATCAAAAAAGGACCAATATTAAATGAAATTATTTGGGGGGGGGGCATCATTGCCCTCTGGTGGGCGTGGGAGCTACCCAGCGCTGCTCCTGAGAGCCACTGCTTGATTTGAACCGCCAAGCCTGTGGGCCGCAGTCCCACACTCAACCATTTATGCCACTGGGGCTCAGCCCCTAAATGAAATTATTATTGGAAAAAAGTAAGAAAAAATTGTCACATTTTCAGAAACATCTTTGGATGGTTTCCCGGATTGGCGGGAAAGGGGAGGTAAATTTCTGACTAGAGTGTAGTCATAGGTTAATTTGGATGACTGGAAAGGTGATACAATAAAAGGGAAGTGAATAAAAATGGTAGTGGCATAGCTGAGCCTCTGTGGCCCAGTGGTTGTGTGTGGACTGCGGCCCACAGGGTTGGCAGTTCAAATCCAGCAGTCGCTCTCCAGGAGCAAGGCTGGGCTTCCTACTCCTACCAGGGCAATGATGTGGGGGGGCGGGGAAGAAAAAATAAAAGTGGTAGAGACAGAGGAAGACACTGGGAGGAGTGCCACAGTTAGAGGCAACACAGGCAAATACTGTTTAAATACACAACGCTGCAATAACAAATGATAGGCTAGACACTAGCTTCTCTGAGGCTTTGCTCTGCATTCAAATTGAATAAGTATGGTGAGAGGATACGACCCTGACACACATTTCCTGATTTTGAACCATGCAGTGCACCCTTGTTCTGTTCGCACAATTGCCTCTTCAGTCATGTGCAGGTTTCACATGAGCACGATGAACTATTCTAGAATTCTCATTATGCTCAAGGCTTTATCATAGCTCGTTTTGATTCACACAGTCGAATGCCTTTGACTAGTCAATAAAACACAAATATTTTTCAAGAATTCTCTGCATTCTTCCAAGACCTACTTCCTTGATGTTAGCAATGATATTCCTTTTTACACATCCAGCTTGAATCTCTGGCAGCTTCCTGTCAATTTACTGCAGTGCAGTTGCTGGATGATCTTCAACAAAATGTTACTTGAAGGTCATATTAATGATATTGTTCTATAATTGGACCTTTCTGTTGGGTCACTTGTCTTTGGATTGGGTACAGGTATGGGGTCTCTTCCAGTCAGTTGGCCAAGTAGCTGCTGTCCAGCTGATATCTAAAAAGATTTTGTGGTCTAAAAGAGTAAATGCTTCCCTGCTTCATCAGCTTGTTGAAACATTTCAATTGGTATCCCATCAAAGGGATTCAGCGCAACTTGAACTTAAAATCAGGAAAGATGTATGTACATTGGAGTTGTATCCTGAGAAAATCATGAGAGAAGCTGGATTATATGAAGAAGAAGGTGGCATCAGGATTAGATGGAGGCTAATTACGTACTTTTGATAGGCAGATAACACAAGTTTGCTTGCTGAAAGTGAGGACTTGAAGTCCTCCCTTGCTGATGAAAATCAAGTATTGCAAAGTAAAGCGACAAAAGAATGACAACAACAAAACATCTTGCAATGTCTTGTGTTTTTTGTACTTATTATTGTCTCTCCAAGTCTATTTAGATAAGTTAGGCTGGATGAACAGTCTGGAGGAGAAAACAATGGGACTGATGGTTCCAGGGGGACATGGGAGATGGTGAGGTAGGAGAAAGGAGGTGGTGTTGACCAACCCAGGGACAAGGAACAACAAGTGATCCAAAATCAGTAACAAGGTGGGTGTGAGAGGCCTGATACGGATTGATCAAGAATAATGTAACAGAGAGAAATTACTGATACTCAAATGAAGGGTGAGCATGATAGTGGGACAAGAAGAAAGTAAGCAGAAATAGAGGAAAGAACTGTGAGGCAAAGGGCATTTATAGAGTTCTAAATACAGGTATGTACATAGGTAAATATATTTATACATATTTATATAGGCTGATGGGGAAGTAGATCTACGTGCATGTACTTATAGGGCTAGTATTAAGGCAGCAGATGGACATTGGACCTCCACTCATATACTTTCTTAATGCAAGAACACTTTGTTCTATTAAATTGGCATTCCATGATGTTCACCTTCCCGACACAACCACTGAAGACAAATGTGTGCATAAGAAAAAAGTTGGCTGAGCCCTGGTGGCTTAGTGGCAGTTTGCGGGACTGCAGCCCACAGGGTTGACAGTTCAAATCCAGCAGCAGCTCTCCAGGAGCAAGGCTGGACTTGCTACTCCTACCAGGGCAGTGATGCCACAAAAAAAAAATTTTTTTTTTAAGAAAAAGTGGTGAAGAAAACTGATGGTGCCCGGCTTTCAAAAGATATAGCGTCTGGAATCTTAAAGGCTTGAAAGTAAATAAGCAGTCATCTAGTTCAGAAGCAACAAAACCCACATGGAAGAAGCACACCAGCCTGTGTGACCACGAGATCTAAGGGATCGGGTATCAGGCATCAAAAAACTAAAAAATATATCATTATAGATGAGGGAGAGTACAGATTGGGGACCCAACGGCCATCTGTAGGTGAAGTGACATCCCCTTAGAGAATGTCTCAGAAAGGAGATGAGCCAGTCAGGGTACACTGTAGCAACAATGAAATATGCAACTTTCCTCTAGTTCTTAAATGCTTCTCCCCCCCCCCCCACTATCATGACCCCAATTCTACCTTACAAACCCGGCTAGACCAGAGGATGTACGCTGGTACAGATAGGAACTGGAAACAAAGGGAATCCAGGACAGATGATCCCTTCAGGACCAGTGGTGAGAGTGGCGATCTAGGCAGGGTGGAGGGAAGGTGGGGTAAAAAGGGGAAACCGGCTCTCCAGGAGTAAGGCTGGGCTTCCTGCTCCCACCAGGGCAGTGATGCCACAAAAAGGGGGGGCGGGGAAACCGATTACAAGGATCTATATATAACCCCCTCCCTGGGGTACAGACAACAAGGAAGTGGGTGAAGGGAGACATCAGGCAGTGTACGATTTGACAAAATAATTTTAAAATTGTCAAGGGTTCATGAGGGAGGGGGGGAGTAGGGAGGGAGATGAACTAATATCAAGGGCTTAAGTAGAAAGAAAATGCTTTGAGAATATGATAGCAAAAAATGTACACATGTGCTTTGCATACAATGGATGTGATAAGAGTTGTATGGCCTGTGATAAGAGTTGTATGAGCTCCCAATAAAATGATTTTTTAAAAAAAAGAAGAAGAAAGAAAATAAAGGATTGCAGCCTTCAGATTTGATTTCAAATAAAGAAAATGCCAATGCTCATAATTAGACCAACAGACAATATCTTGATAAACAGAGGTTGGAGTTGCCAAGGATTTTTCTGCTACAATTCACAATCTGTGATCATGGAAGCAGCAGCCTCTTGGATCAAAAGACATGCTGCATTAGGTAAATCTGCAGCAAAAGACCTCTTTAGATTATTGAAAAGCCCGAATGTTACCTAGAGGATTCAGGTGTGCCTTACCCAAGCCAAAGTGTACTCAATTGCTTTATACTAGGCACTAACACCCCCCCCAATGGAAAAATGTTCCATTAGACGGAGCTTTCATAGTACAATTTTTTCCCATTAGGTGAACATCAGCAACTCGCTCTGAGGTAGTGCTTCCAGTGGCATCGCCTGGAAAGGTTCTCTCTGGTCGCAGTGAATTTTTTCATAAAAGCAGTTTCCCTTGAACCCTACTTTTTGCATGTGATGGCCAAGGAAAGAGAACAGCGTGTGTCTTAGAAATTTTGTTTCCTGCTTGAGAAAAATGTCACAGAAACTGCTGTGGTTTTGAACACAGATTACAAGGACAGCGCTATGGGAAAAATTCACAAGTATGAGTGGCTTTTCCGCTTCAAAAAAGGTGAGATGTCCACTGATGACAAACCTCATTGTGGACGTCCATCAACTTCTTAAACACATAAAAAATCCACAAAATTCATGCATTTTGTTCAAAGACTGATGACAATGGACCATTGAAGAAATGGAAAAGTTATCTGGACTATCTTGGAGCTTGGTTCAGAGAATTTTAAGAGAAATTTGGGAACGAGAGGGGTTGTTTTGAGATGTACGCCTCAAGCTCAGACTGATCAGGAAAAGGAGCTTTGAGTGGAAACATGCCGTACTTTGAAAGAACAGCTGGAAAGCGACCCAGACTTCTCCCCCAAGGTTATTACTGGTGATGAGACATGGTGCTTTCCTTACGACCCTGAAAGCAAACATCAATCAAGCCAGTGAAAGATGCCATAATCGCCTCACCTAAAAAAAAGCTTGTGAAGTGAAATCAAAGATCAAGACAGTGCTCGTTTGTTTGTTTGTTTGTTTTTTATGTGAGGGGAATCATGCCTTTCTAGTTCATTCCACCAGGTCAGACCCTTCATCAAGCTTTCTATTGAGAGCAGTGGTTCTCAACCTTCCTAGCTCCATGACCTTTTAATCTAGATCCTCATGTTGTGGTGATCACCAACCATAAAATTATTTTCATTGCTATTTCATAATTGTAAGTTTGCTACTGCTGTGATTCGGGTGACCCCTGTGAAACATTCCTTCAAACCCCAAAGGGGTCACACCCCACAGGTTGAGAACTACTGATTTAGAGGTTCTGAAAAGATAGTGTAATAAATAGGATGCAATCCAAAAGGCCTGGTTTGTGGAAGGCGGGATCCTGGTTTTCCCACAACAATGCACCTGCTCACACAACCATCTCACTGAGCCAGTTTTTGTCAAAGAAAAGCATGTCTCTCTTGCCCCGTGCCTCTTATTCACCTGCCCTTGCTCCAGGCAAGTTCTTTTTGTTTCCGGGAATGAAGAGGGACATTGAAAGGACAGTGATTTGACAATATAGAGGAGACGAAGAAAAAAATGAGGGAGGTGCTTGCTGTTAGGCATCCAGAGAGATGAATTTGAAAAACATTTCCAAGAATGGAATCGCAGATTTGACAAATGTATTAAGTGTAATGGAGAGTACTTTGAAGGTGATGTCTGTTTTGTAGAAACCATTTAAATACATAGCTTTGAAAAAAATTCTGGGTCAAGTGTGCAAATGTGGCCTGCATACAAACTGATGTATGTATGAATCGTGATGGAAGTTATATGAGCTCCCAATTAAATGATTTATTAAAAAAAAAGGAGGGGGAAACAGGCGCTTGTACCAAGGACTCAAGTAGAAAATATTTGGAAAAGAATATGGCGATATGGGTACAAATATGCTCGATATAAATGATGTATTGAACGTTATATGAACTGTAAGAGCGCCCAATAAAATCATTGGGAAAAAATTCTGGGTTTTTTTGGGGGGCTACCCCCTTGTAGGCACATAAAAGTTTGACATTGAGTAAAGAAGACTAAAGAAGAATGCATGCGTTTGGATTGTGGTGCTGGAAAAGAATACTGAAAGACCCATGCTGTGCTAAAAGCACCATGGACTCACAAACCAATCCATGTTGGAAGAAGTATGGCCAGAGTGCTCCTTAGAGGCAAGGATGGCCAGACTTTGTCTTATGTACTTAGGACGTGTTGTCAGAAGAGACCAGTCCCTGGAGAAGGACATTGTGCTTGGTAAAGTGGAGGGACAGCAAAAAAGAGGCACTAGATTGACACGGCAACTGCAACACTGAGATCATGCATGATGATGGCATCGAACAGGGTAGTGTTTCACTCTGTTGTGACTATGGTTGCTACGAGTCAGGACCAACTGGATGGCATCTAACAGGCACAATCACAACAACAACATGAGTGGACATGCAAACTGAACAGGTATGGTAGGGAGAGTTTCTGCCCACAAGTATTCTTATAGGTCTGACAGAGGTTATTTCTATATGTATGTATATCTATGCTGCAAACATACCCATAATGTGGTAGAGGGAATAGTGGAAACAGTTATGAAAATACCTTAGACATAACCAAACATCTCGAGGGAATGAATGTCAGGGTTTTTCGGCACAGGACTATAATTTCAGGGTAACACTAAAGTCAATTGGCATGTGTTAGCCCATATGCCCAATGTCAATTTATAAAGTCTTCCTCAATCTCACACAACACACATAATGACACCGACTCCAGGAGGAAAGCCAAATCAGTGAGTGTGTAAGCATCTCAGCACTGGCAGGGGTCTCCACACGGCTGCGCCAGCACCCAGGGCTGCATCAGGGTAGGTCCATATGGCTTCTCCTCAGGGATGTCTCACAGGATGTGCGCTTTGCCAGCCGAAGCAGGGAACTGGCTAAGGCAGCTGCATGCTGGTCTGATCATCGGAGAGCAAGAGATCCGAGAACCAGGAAGGCGAGACTCCCCAAGCCATTTAGCGCTCCGTCCTTCAATTAATCCCACATGTGTTTATTGGCCAGGTTGGCAATAATAAACTTTAACTCTCTCATGGCATAACATAGTCCACAAAGACAGGGCTCTGCAGCCTACATTGGTTGAGCAGCGGCTGGGGTCTTAAAAGCTCATGAGTAGCCCTCTAAGGTCTAACTGTTCATCTGTCACTGTTTGGAGGAAAGAAGAGTTATGAAAACCAAAGATACACTAAGAAAAATTAGTTCGGGCTGAGCCCCGGTGGCGTAGTGGTAGTGCACGGGACTGCAGCCCACTGGGACGGAGGTTCAATTCCAGCAGTGGGGCTGGGCCTCCTACTCCCACCACCGGAGAGCAGTGATGCCCCCCCCCCAAAAAAAAACACCAAAAAAAAGAAATAAATAGAAAAATTAGTTCGATGGACTAATGGACCATGTGAACGTTAGTCTCTACCAGGTAAATATTGTTCATTACACACACACACGTATAAGGAACCCTGGTGGTGTATTGACTTTACAGTACTCTGTCCTTATAGGATCAGAATAGATGTTGATGGCGGTAAGCTTGGTTTTGAGATTAGTGCGTGAACTCTGGGGAAAGACAAGACTTTCTGTTCCTATAAAGCAGAGCTATAGTTTAAACAAAACAAAATAAATATGAACAAATTCACTGCGGGCCCCGGATGAGTCGGCCGCTAAGCAGGACAGCAGTGGCGGCAAAAACATCTGTTGGACCGGATAAATGTCCTCAGCGGGCCGCATGTGGCCCGCGGGCCATAAGTTGAGGACGCCTGCTACTGCTTCAGAAATCCTAGGAAGCTATTCTTCTATTCTGCTCTCCAGGATTGCTATGAGTCTGAACTGCCTCTACAGCAGTGGGTTTCTTGCAAGAAAGAGGATACCTGATGGCACCATGAGTTAACCTTTTTGGTTCCTAGCTGCAAGGTCAGTCGTTTGAAACCTCCAGCTGCTCTGCAGGAGAAAGATGAGGCTTTCTGCTCCAGAAAGATTCAGTCTCAGAAACCCATAGGAGCAGTTCTACTCTGTCCTGTAGGGTCACTGTGAGTCAGAATCAAACTCAATGGCAGAGTCATACATTTATGCACATATACACACACACTCTGGCAACCCCTGAGTTATAAACATCGAACAGGCAAACAACTCATGATTGCCCTACATGATGTAAATTTGCCCTAACACTGCAGGCGTTAAACCAACCTTTACTCATAACAAATTATTCATCATGATCACCTTTGATTGCAAAGGCAACCTTAAAAATAAATAGACTTCGTGGTGGAGGAAGGGGGAAAATGAGGAGCTGACACCAAGGGCTCAAGCAGAAAGCACATGTTTGGAAAATGATGGTGACAACAAATGTATAAATGTGCTTGACACAATGGATGAATGTATGAATTGTGATAAGAACCCCAAATAAAATGATTTTTAAAAAGACAGCAAGTCCTTTCCCCCCAAGCATTTTCTTGCACTAATGCTTAATGCCATTTAGTCAATTCCGACTCATAGTGACCCTAGAGGACAGAAGAATTCTGTCTTTATGAATTCTGAGACTATAAATCTTTATGGGGGCACGCAGTCCCATCTGTCTCCTGCTAGTGGGTTTGAACAACTGACCTTGCAGTTAGTAGCCACAAGGTTAACCCATTATGCCACCGTATCCTTTTTCCTCCCCCTCCTCCAACAATTTTATTGGCCAGAAATTTGCATATTATATACTTAATCAGTTCAATCATTCAATTATATTCCAGGGAATTGTACAATCATCCTTACATCAATTTTAGAGCATTCACCTTCACCTGATGGTTCAATTGCCTCTAAGATAATTTATACAATCACAATCCATTCTAGTGGTCCCTCCACACTGCTGTCTTTATTAGTTACTTCCGAAATCCCCTTCCCCTCCTTATCTTCTCCGCCCCCCCGCCCACTCCTGTATTCCCTATATTCCCTTGTATCCATTATTATCCTTATGCATCCACTCCTCCTGTGCTTTGCAGCTCGGAAACCCAACAGAAAACAACAAAAAACAAAATTGTGCTAAGGTGGTAGGGTAAAAACATAACAGTATACAGATAAAAATACTAATAATACATAAGACGGAAAAGACACCGAACAATAATTAAAAAGCCAGGGAAGACATTTCTGTCATGGAACCAGTAAGAAATACTTGCAACCAGATCAAATTCAGGTCGGGTCTATAGGGTGGTCAACTGGTCAAATGTTGAATATAATCCAGTATAATCTAGATTACAATGAGCTCTGCCTGATAGTACGACTGATGGAGACTGTCCTGTGGCGAGAACAGATCTGCCAGTGACTCAATCTGACCAGACACTCTGCAAGTGTGCAAATAGGTTTGGGGCTCTCACCGCCCCCATAGCGCTCTACAAATTGGATGTCCATAATTTTGCTCTGATGCTTTTCTCCTCATTATATTTGAGCTTTGCAATTGTCATCCTTGGATCACACAGCTGCTGAGTTTCTGCTGTGTCGACTTAGTTGAGTCCTTGCTTAGAGTTTGAATAGAAGCCTTTAAGAGCCCAGACACGATTCCATTTGATACCTGGACACCATCTGCTTTCTTCATCACACTTTGCTGTCGCAGTCTTAGTGTCAGGGATCATTTCATGAAGGTGAGTATCGAGCAGGGCCACAGAAGTAAGAACTGACTGTTCTTAAGTTGGGGCTAGGATTTAGTACCAACCCTAAACCTATTCCAGAATCCAGGCCTTTATGTATTTTAATTAATTTGCTATTATAATTTGGGTTTAGCTGCTGCTATCGAGCTTTTCTAGAGTCCCTCCCCACACACGGAGTCAAACTGACTTCTGTGTATTCCACCTGGAGAGGTTGAGGTGCATAGTCACCATTCGTGCTCTTGAAAGAAGGTGCTTGCTATGAATAAGCTGATGGTTTTACAAAGTTCTATCACGTGATTTCCAGTTTCATTTCTATTGACACGCCGTAGTTTCTGACGACTGTTCCTGCCTCTGTGCTTCCAATGTTTGCATTCTCGTCACCAATATTTATCACTGTGTCTTGGTTGCGTGTTTGATCAACCTCAGACTGCAAGGGTTCGTGAGGGAGGGGGGAGAAGAGAGGGAGGGGGAAAGAGGAGGAGCTGATGTCAAGGGTTATTACTTCTTTGTCTAACCAGAGGTCAGATAAAGTCGCACTGTTTACTTGGTTGTTTTCTGAGGAAAATATGGCAAGTATGAAAATAGAAAGCCTGTAAGGCCACTTGCTTTCAGCCATTAAAATTGGATCTTTAGATGGGTTTAGGTCCCATCTGCAAAGAAAACTTTGAAACGATATGCCCCACCCAGTGCTTTGGAGTACTCAGAAACCAATGGTCTTTGTCAGAAGCTGGAAAAAATCTGAAACTATGAAGAAAACTCCTCTCTGGGACCAAAGGTTAAAGGGGGCCTTTGGGTAGGCTGAGATGCTTGCTAGGTGATCACCTGGATTGACTTGTTGATTTGTTTCTCTTATGTACCCAGACTAACACAGGGGGCATGGCCTTCTCCAGAGAGTTCTGGGAAATCCTGTATTTCTTCCTTGGAGGTGGGGGAAACTTCTCTCTCTATTTACTCCCTTCAAGACACTACTGACAAGGCTGACTCCCTGTGAGACATCCCTGAGGAGAAGCCACATGGACTTACCCTGATACAGCCCAGGAACTGGAGAAGCCACATGCAGACAGACCCCTGCCAGGGCTGAGATGCTTACACCACCACTGGATGCAAAGGCTTTCTACCCACTGGCCTGTGATTGTCCTGCATTTCCCATCATTGCATGTGTTTTGTGAGTCTGGAGAGGAATTTATAGATTGGTATTGGATACATGGGCTAGTATCAGACTTGCAGACTTGGACTGGACTGGGTTGGGATACTTTCTTAATGTACAATTACCCTTCATATAAAAACTTCTCATACATATATGAATGTGTCCATGAATTTGTTCCTCTAGCCTACCAGGACTAACACACTGTGCTATATGCTTTTTTCAGCTTTTGATACATGAAACCTAGGGTCAATGAACCTAGAGGGACAGCAAGTAGGATATGGGGTTCGGGGGGAGGCGGGTACAGTGGTAGAGGTGGGATAAAAAGTAGACGATGTCAAGGAGTCTGTTAATCTGGGTGAACTAGGAGAACAAATCCACAGAAACTCATAGGTATATGATAGAGTTTTATATAGAGGCTAAGCATACATTAAAAGAGCAGCCCAACTCAGTGCTGCCCAAGCCCTTATGTTCAACATTAGCCCATATGTCCAACACTGATCTATAAAGTCCTCCTCAATCTCACAAAACACACATAATGACGCCAACTGCAGGAGGAAAGCCGAATCCATGAGTGTGTCAGCATCTCAGCACTGGCAGGGGTCTCCAGCACCCAGGGCTGCACCCAGGGTAGGTCCACGTGGCTTCTCCTCAGTGATGCCTTGCAGGAAGTGAGCCTTGCCAGCTGAAGCAGAGAACTGCCCGAGGCAGCTGCACCCTGGTCCGACCATCAGAGAGCAAGAGACCCTAGAAAGGCGAGGCTCACAGAGCCATTTCTCTCTCTGACCTTCAATTAATCCCACATATGTTTATCAGCCACGTTGGCACAATAAACCTTAACTATCTCAGAGTCCATGTAGAAAAAGAATGTTTGGAAACTGATCGTGGTAGCAATTGTACATTCTACCTGACATGATCAAAATTTGGATTGATGTATGTATTAAATCCCAGCTAATAATAATAGAAAGCATAAATTAAAGAAACCAGCCACAGCGCGCGTGCGCACACAAACACACACAGGGAAAAAATGAGACTAAATCCTTACCTATTGATAATTATACTGAATTTAAATGGATCAAATGGAGTAGTCAAGAGACAAAGAGCATATTGGCTTAATTCCAAAGAATAGGTGATCAATGAGCCAGATGCAGGATTAGAGGCAGCAAAAGGCAGAGCAAGCTTTTCCATAGGTATTTACTTATATTAGAAGCAGGTCACCCTCCAGTACAATTTCTTTCCACTGATGGCATCACGGCTGTGGTCTGAGTAAGGGTGTTGCATCCCACCCTAATCTTCTTACAACTAATGGGATTTTCATAGCAGATCCCATTATGAAAGATTACATTGGGGACTGAGCCCTGGTGGCATAGTGGTTGTGCATGGGACTGCGGCCCACTGGGATGGAGGTTCGATTCCAGCTCCACGGAGCAAAGGCTGGGCCTCCTACTCCCATCACCTGAGGGCAGTGATG